>CALNVZ010000174.1:75644047-75667322 GCA_940671915.1 Paracentrotus lividus | reverse complement strand
GGAAGAAAGGATAAACAGAATCATAAGAATAAAAGAGAGGATAAACAAAGAATACATAGATTATAGAGAGAAAGGAAAGAAGGATGAAACAAAGAAATACAACAAAAAATTAAAAGGGGAGATGAAGAAAGAAGAATAAACAAGAATACATAAAGAAAGTTGAAGGACGAGAGAAAGAAGGAATACACAAGAAATACATAAGAATTATAGAGAGAAGAGGAAGAGAGGATGAAACACAGAAATAACATAAGAATTATAGGAGAGAAGAGGAAGAAGGATTAGAACAAAGAGAATCACAAAATTAAAGGGGAGAAGAGGAAAGAAGAGAATAAAAAAAGAAATACATAAGAAAATATTGAAGAGAAGAGAAAAGAAGGATAAAACAAAGAAATACATTTGAAAATTATAGGAGAGAAGAGGAAAGAAGGATAAACAAAGAAATGAATAGAATTTATAGGAGAAAAAGAGTAAGAGAGGAAAACAAAGAAATACATAATAATTTTATAGGAGAGAAGAGGACAAGGATAAAACAAAGAATACATTCCATTTATAAGGAGAGAAGAAATAGGATAAAACAAAGAAAAAAATAACTTAAGGATAGAGAAGAGAAAGAAGGATAAACAAAGAGATACATAAGAATTTATAGGAGAGAAGAGGAAAGAAGAATAAACAAGTAATACATAAGAAATAATTGAAGAGAAGAAAAAAAAGAAAGATAAAACAAAGAAACATATATAATTAATAGGAGAAAAGAAAGAAGGAAAAAACACAGAAATACAATAACTTATAGGAGAGAAGAGGAAAGAAGGAAAACAAAGAGATACATAAGATTTATAGGAGAGAAGAGGAAAAAAGGATAAAACAAAGAAATACATAAGATTTATAGGAGAGAAGAGGAAGAAGAATAAAACAAAGTAATCATAAGAATAATTGAAGAGAAGAAAAAAAAGAAGGATAAAACAAAGAAATATATAATATTAATAGGAGAGAAGAGAAAGAGGATAAACACAGAAATACATAAGAATTTTACGACAGAAGAGAAAAGATAAAACAAGAGAATACTAGAAAAATGATTGAAGAGAAAAGAAAAGAAGGATAAAGCAAAGAAATACATAAGAATTTATAGGAGAGAACAGGAAAGAAGGATAAAACAAAGAAATACATAAGAAAAAAATAAAGAGACGAGAAAAAGAAGATAAACAGAAATACATAAGAATTATAGGAGAGAAGAGGAAAGAAGGATGAAACAAGAAAACATATAGAAATTATAGAGAGAAGAGGAAAGAAGGATAAAACAAAGAAATACAATAAGAATTTATAGGACAGAAGAGGAAGAAGAATAAACAAAGAACATAAGAAAATATGAAGAGAAGAGAAAAGAGGATAAACAAAGAATACATAACAATTTATAGGAGAGAAGAGGAAAGAAGGATAAAACAAAGAAATGAATAGAATTTATAGGAGAAAAGAGTAAAGAAGAATAAACAAGGAAATACATTCGAATTTATAGGAGAGGAGAGGAAATAGAGGACAAACAAAGAAAACATAATAACTTAAAGGAGATAAGGGAAAGAAGGATAAAACAAAAGAGAACATAAGAAGTTTATAGGAAGATAAACAAGAGGAAAAAAGAATAAACAAAGAAATACATAAGACTTATAGGAGAGAAAGAAAGAAAAAAACAAAGTAATACATAAGAAATTATTTAAGAGAAGAAAAAAAAAGAAAGATAAAACAAAGAAATTATAATAATTATATAGAGAGAAGAGGGAAGAGGAAAAACACAGAAATACATAATAAACTAAAGGAGAGAAGAGGAAGAAGGAATACAAAGAGAAATACATAAGAATTATAAGAGAGAAGAGGAAAAAGGATAAAATAAGAAATACATAAGAATTATAGGAGAGAAGAGGAAAGAAGAAAAAACAAAGTAATACATAAGAAATAATTGAAGAAAAGAAGAAAAAAAAGAAGAATAAACAAAGAATATATAATAATTAATAGGAAGAGAAGAGGAAAGAAGGATACAACACAGAAATACATAATAATTTTTAGGACAGAAGAGGAAATAAGGATAAAACAAGAATACATAAGAAATGATTGAAGAGAAAGAAAAGAAGGATAAGCAAAGAAATCATAAGAAATTAGGAGGAGAAGAGAAAAGAAGGATGAAAACAAAGATACATAAGAATTTATAGAGAGAAGAGAAAGAAGGATAACAAAGAAATACACAAAAATTTAAAGGGGAGATGAAGAAAGAAGAATAAAACAAAGAAATACATAAGAAAGATTGAGGGACGAGAAAAAGGAATGAAAACAACAGAAATACATAAAATTAAAGGAGAGAAGAAGGAAGAAGGATGAAACAAAGAAATACATAAGAATTTATAGGAGAGAAGAGGAAAAAGGATAAAAAAAGAAATGCACTAAGAATTTATAGCAGAGAAGAGACAAGAAGAATAAAACAAAAAAATACATAAGAAAATATTGAAGAGAAGGAGGAAAGAAGGATAAAACAAAGAATACATTTAAAAAATTATAGGAGAGAAGAGGAAAGAAGGATAAACAAAGAAAGATAAGATTATAGGAGAAAAGAGTAAGAAGTAAAACAAGAATACATAATAATTTATAGGAGAGAGGAGACAGCAGAGATAAAACAAAGAAATACATTCGAATTATAGGAGAGGAAGAGGAAATAAGGAAAAACAAAGAAAAACATAATAACTTAAAGAGATAAGAGGAAGAAGGATAAACAAAGAGATACATAAGAATTTATAGGAAAGAAGAGGAAAGAAGAATAAACAAAGTAATACAAAGAATAATTGAAGAGAAAGAAAAAAGAAAGAAGATAAAACAAAGAACATATAAAATTAATAGGAGAGAAGAGGAAAGAAGGAAAAACACAGAAATACATAATAACTTATAGAGAGAAGAGAAAGAAGGATAAACAAAGAGATACATAAGCATCTATAGGAGAGAAGGGAAAAAGGGATAAAACAAATAATACATAAGAATTTATAGAGAGAAGAGGAAAGAAGAATAAAACAAAGTAATACTAAGAAATAATTGAAGAGAAGAAAAAAAAGAAGGATAAAACAAAGAAATATATAATAATTATAGGAAGAAGAGGAAAGAAGGATAAACCTAGAAATACATAAGAATTTTTAGGAACAGAAAGGAAATAGGGATAAAACAAAGAAATACAAAGAAATGATTAAAGAGAAAAGAAAGAAAGGATAAAGCAAAGAAATACATAAATTTATAGGATGAGAAAAGGAAAGAAGGATAAAACAAAGAAATACATAAGAAAAAAATAAGGGACGAGAAAGAAGGATGAAACAAAGAAATACATAAGAATTATAGGAGAGAAGAGAAAGAAGGATGACAAAGAAATACATAAGAATTTATAAGGAAAGAGGAAAGAGGATAAAACAAAGAAATACATAAGAATTTATAGGACAGAAGAGGAAAGAAGAATAAAACAAAGAAATACATAAGAAAATAGTTGAAGAGAAGAGAAAAGAAGAGAAAACAAAGAAATACCATAAAATTATATGGAAGAGAAGAGGAAAGAAGGATAAAACAAAGAAATAATATGAATTATAGGAGAAAGAGAAAGAAGAATAAAACAAGAAATACATTCGAATTTTAGGAGGAAGAGGAAATAGGATAAAAACAAAGAAAAAAAACATAAAACTTAAAGGAATGAAAGAGAAAGAAGGATAAACAAAGAGATACATGAATTTATAGAGACAAGGAAAAGGATAAACAAAGAAATACATAAGAATTTAGAGAGAAGAGGAAAGAAGAATAAAACAAAGTAACAATAGAAATAATTGAAAGAGAAGAAAAAAAGAAAGATAAACAAAGAAATATATAATAATTAATAGAAGAGAAGAGGGAAGAGAAAAAACACGAAATGCATATAATAACTTAAAGGAGAGAAGAGAAGAAGGATAACAAAGAGATACAATTAAGAATTTATAGAAGAAGAGGAAAAAGGATAAAACAAAGAAATACATAGAATTTAGGAGAGAAGAGGAAAGAAGAATAAAACAAAGTAATAATAAGAATAATTGAAGAGAAGAAGAAAAAAAAAGAATAAAACAAAGAAATAATAATAATAATAGGGAGAGAAGAGGAAGAAGGATACACACAGAAATACGTAAGAATTTAGGACAGAAGAGGAAATAAGGATAAAACAAAGAAATACATAAGAAGAATTGAAGAGAAAAGAAAAAAGAAAAGCAAAGAATACATAAGAATTTATAGGAGAGAAGAGAAAGAAGGATTAAACAAAGAAATAAACAAAAATTTAAGGGAGAAGAGAAAAAGAATAAAACAAAGAAATACTAAGAAATATTGAAGAGAACAGAAAAAGAAGGATAAAACAAAGAAATACATAAGAATTTATAGAGAAGAGAGAAAGAAGAATAAACAAAGTAATAGATAAGAAATTTAAGAGAAGAAAAAAGAAAGAAAAACAAAGCAATATATAATAATTAATAGGAGAGAAGAGGGAAGAAGGAAAAACACAGAAATACTAATACTTAAAGGAGAGAAGAGAAAGAAGGATAACAAAGAGATACATAAGATATTAATGGAGAGAAGAGGAAAAAAGGATAAAACAAAGAAATACATAAGAATTTATAAGAGAGAAGAGGAAAAAGGATAAAATAAATGAAATACATAAGAATTTATAGGAGAGAAGAGGAAGAAGAATAAAACAAGGTAATACAAGAAATATTGAAGAAAAGAAAGAAAAAAAGAGAATAAAACAAAGAAATATATATATTATAGAGAGAAGAGGGAAGAAGGAAAAAACACAGAAATACATAAAATTAAAGAGAGAAGAGAAATAAGAGAAAACAAAGAATACATAAGAATTTATAGGAGAGAAGAGAAAAGGATAAAATAAAGAAATACATAAGAATTTATAGAGAGAAGAGAAAGAGAATAAAAAAGTAATACATAAGAAATAATTGAAGAAAAGAAGAAAAAAAACGAAGAAAAACAAAGAAATATATAAAATAATAGGAGAGAAGAGAAAGAAGGATACAGACACAGAAATACATAAGAATTTTTAGGACAGAAGAGGAAATAGGATAAAAGAAACATAAGAAATATGAAGAGAAAAGAAAAGAAGGATAAAGCAAAGAAATACATAAGAATTTATATGGAGAGAAGGGAAAGAAGGATGAAACAAAGAAATACATAAGAATTATAGGAGAGAAGAGGAAGAAGGATAAAACAAAGAATAAACAAAATTTAAAGGGAGATGAAGAAAGAAGAATAAAACAAGAAATACATAAGAAAAGATGAAGGGACGAGAAAAGAAGATGAAACAAAGAAATACATAAGAATTTAAAGGAGAGAAGAGGAAAGAAGGATGAACAAAGAAAACATAAGAATTTATAGGAGAGAAGAGAAAAAGGATAAACAAAGAAATGCATAAGAATTATAGAGAGAAGGAAGAAGAATAAAACAAAGAAATACATAAGAAAATATTGAGAAGAGAAAAGAAGGATAAAAAAGAACATTTTAAAAAATTATAGGGAAGAGAGGAAAGAAGGATAAACAAAGAATAGATAAGAATTTTAGAAAAAAGTAAAGAAGTAACAAAGAAACTAATAATTTATAGGAGAGAAGAGGACAGCAGGATAAAACAAAGAAATACATTCGAATTTGGAAGGAGAGGAAATAAGGACAAACAAGAAAACCTAATAACGAAAGGAGAAAGAGGAAAAAGGTAAACAGAGATACATAAGAATTTATAGAAAGAAGAGGAAGAAGAATAAACAAAATACATAAGAAATAATTGAAGAGAAAAAAAAAAGAAAGATAAAAGAAACATAAATAATTAATAGGAGAGAAGAGGAAAGAAGGAAAAACACAGAAATCAAATAACTTATAGGAGAGAAGAAAAGATAAACAAAGAGATACATAGCATCTATAGGAGAGAAGAGGAAAACAGGATAAACAATAAATACATAAGAATTTATAGGAGAGTAAGAGGAAAGAAGATAAAAACAAGTAATACATAAGAAATAATTGAAGAGAGAAAAAAAGAAGGATAAAACAAGAAAATAATAATTAATAGGAGAGAAGAGAAAGAAGGATAAAACCTAGAATACATAAGAATTTTTAGGACAGAAGAGGAAATAAGATAACAAAGAAATAGCATAAGAAATGATTAAAGAGAAAAAAAGAAGGATAAAGCAAAGAATACATAAGAATTTATAGAGAGAACAGGAAAGAAGATAAAACAAAGAAATACATAAGAAAAAATAAGGGACGAAAAAGGATGAAACAAAGAATACATAGAATTTATAGAGAGAAGAGAAGAAGGATGAAACAAAAAATACATACGAATATGGAGAGAAGAGGAAAGATAAAAAACAAAATACATAAGAATTAAGGACAAGAGAGAGAAACAAGAATAACATAGAAAAAATATTGAAGAGAAAAAAAGAGGATAAACAAAGAAATACATAAAATTTATAGGAGAGAAGAGAAGAAGATAACATACAGAATAAAGATTAATAGGAGAAAAGAGTAAAGGAAGATAAAAACAAAGAAATACATCGAATTATAGAGAGAGAGGAAATACAGGATAACACAAGAAAAACATAATAGATTAAAGGAGATAAGAGGAAAGAAGGATAAACAAAGAGTACTAAGATTTATAGAGACAAAGAAAAAAGGATAAAAAAGAATACATAAAATTTATGGAAGAAAGAGAAAGAAGAAAAACAAAGTAAACAGAAGAAAATGAGAAGAAAAAAGAAAGATAAAAAAAGAAATATAAAAATAATGAAAAAGGGAAGAAAGAAAAAACACAGAAAGGCATAAAACTAAAGAGGAGAAGAGGAAAGCAGATAACAAGAATTACAAAATGTTATAGGAGAGAAGAGAAAAAGGATAAAAAAGACTAAATAAAATATAGGAACAAGGAAAGAAGAATAATAACAAAGTAATAACATAGAAAAATTGAAGAGAAGAAGAAACAAAGAAGAATAAAACAAAGAATATATATAATAATAAGGAGAGAAGAGGAAAGAACGGATACAACACAGAAATCTGTAAGATTTGTTAGGACAGGAAGAGAAATGAAGGATAAAAAGAAATTACATAAAATGAATTGAAGAGAAGCAGAAAAGAAGGAATAAAGCAAAGAATCATTAAGATTATAGGAGAGAAAGGAAATAAGAATTAATAGAGAAAATAATAAAAAAGATAAAAATAAAGAATAGATAGAGAAGAGAAGAAGGATAGAAACAAAGAATACATAAAATCTATGAAGAGAAAAAAAATAAAACAAAGAAAACATAAAGATTATAGGAGAGGAAAGAAGAGGAAACAAAGATGATACATAGAAATTATTGGAGACAAGAGAAAATAGAAAAAAAAGAAAACATAAGAATTTGATAGAAAAGAGGAAAGATGAATAAACAAGATAATGACATAAAAATTAATTTGAAAGAAGAAAAAATAAGGATAAACAAGAAATATATAAAATAATAGAGAGATAGAGAATAGAGATAAACAAAAAATAAAGATATTTAGGACAGAGAGAAATAAGGACAAAACAGAATTCTAGAAAGATTGAAGAGAAAAGAAAGAAGAAAAGCAATAAAACAAAGCAATTATGAAGAGAAGAGAAGAAGATAAACCAAAAAAAATAAATATAGAAGAAGGTAAAGAAGAAAACAAAATTACAATCAAGATTTATAGAGAGAAGGGAAAGAAGATAAAAAAATATACAGAAGAGATAAGAGAAAAGAAAAAAAGCAAAGAAATACATAAGAATTATAGAAAGAAAGGAAAGAAGGGTAACAAAGAAAAAGCAAAAATTTAAGGAGAAGATGAAAAATAGAATAAAACAAAAGAAATACATAAAATATATTGAAGAGAAGAGAAAATAAGGATCAAAACAAAGAAATACATACGGAATTTACTAGGAGTGGAAAAGAAAGAAGAATACAAGAGAATACAGTATATTTATAGGAGAGAGAGGATGAAGGAAAAAACAAAGAAATACATAATTAAGTAGAGAAAGCAAGAGAGATATAACAAGAAATACATAAGGATTTATAGAGAGAAGAAAAAGGATAAACAAAAAATAATATAATTATAGGAGAGAAGAGAAAAGATGATAACAAAGTAATACATAAAGATAATTGAAGAAAAGAAAAAAAGAAGGATAAAAACAATAGAAATACATTATATTAATAGAGAGAAGAGCAAATAAGATAAACAAAGAAATCATAAGAAATTAGACAGAAGAAGGAACGATAAAGATAAAAAGAATACATAGAAATGATTGAGAGGAAGAAAAGAAGGAAAAGCAAAGAAATCTAGAATTTAAGGAGAGAAGAGGAAATGAAGAATAACAAAGTACATAAGAAATTATGAAGAGAAGAAAAAAAAGAAAATAAAACAAAGAAACATATAATAATTAAATAGAAGAGAAGAGGAAAGAAGAAAAAACAGCAGAAATACAGTAACACTAAGGAGAGAAGAGGAAAGAAGGATAAAACAGAGAAACAAAGCATCATAGGAGAAGAAGAGGAAAAAAGGTAAACAAGTAAATACTAATAATATTATAGAGAGAGAAGAGAAAGAAGAATCAAACAAAGTATAACTAAGAATAATTGAAGAGAGAAAAAAGAAGATAAACAAAGAAATATATATATATAATAGGAAGAAGACGGAAAGAAGGAAAAACCTAGAATCATAAGAATTTAGACAGAAGAGAATAAAGATAAAACAAAGAAATAAGAAAAATTAAAGAGAAAAGAAAAGCCAGGAGATACAAGCAAGTAAAATGACATATGAATTACAGGAAGAAGAAGTAAAACAAAGAATCTATAAGAAAAATAAAGGGACGAGAAAAGAGGATAACACAAGAAATACATAAGAATTTATAGGAGAGAAGAGAAAGAAGGATGAAACAAGAAATCATAAGAATATTATAGAGAGAAGAGAATAAGAAGGAAACAAGAAATACATACGAATTATAGGACTAGAAGAGGTAAAGAGAATAAAACAAAGTAAATACATAAGAAATAATGAGAGAAGAGAAAAGAAGGATAAACAAAAAATACATAAAATATATAGAGAGAAGAGGAAAGAAATAAATACAAAGTAAATGTCTTCTCTCCTATAAATTCTTATGTATTTCTTTGTTTCATCCTTCTTTTCTCGTCCCTTCAATCTTTTCTTATGTATTTCTTTGTTTTATCCTTCTTTCCTGTTCTCTCCTATAAATTCTTATTTATTTCTTTGATTTATCCTTCTTTCCTCTTCTCTCCTTTAAATTCTTATGTATTTATCTGTTTTATCCTTCTTTCCTCTTCTCTCCTATAAATTCTCATGTATGTCTATGTTTTATCATTTTCCCCTTCTCTCCTATAAATTCTTTTGCATTTCTTTGTTTTGTTCTTCTTTCCTCTTCTCTCCTATAAATTCTTTTGTTTTTCTTCGTTTTTATCTTTCTTTGCTCTTCTCTTCAATCATTTATTGTATATTTCCTTGTTTTGTCCTTTAACTTTCATTTCTATTATATATTTCTTCCTTTCATTTGCTCTTTATCATTGAAATGTATTCATTTGATTTTATATATAAATAACATGTATAGACTATATATACGGTAGTCATTCTACACCGTTCGCTAAATCGCTCGACAACCGTCCTGTTTGGGAAGAAGACGGTAACAAAAAGGGAGTTGCGCATGCGCAGTTCGATTTTTGCTCTGGAGAGCTACCGCAGTCATGCTACCGTAGTGCTCCGAAAGCCGCTTAATGACCCATTTCAGTGGGGCGTGGCTCGTCTTCTCCGCGCTCCGTGCATTCATCAACCGATCTGCTAATCCCTCGTCCAACCTTTGATTGGGGAACGCTGGGCGTCTTTTCATATCATAAGAACGCTAATACCCCCGTCACACTGAGCTCGTTCCTACTACGTCCTTACAAATTTTGCCGAACGGGCATAGCCTGTGTGTAAACTGAGTGGACGTAGTAAATACTTCTTACGATCTGTTTACAAACTTCATGGACTAGCTCGGTCGGATTTTCAAAAAAGTGTTTAAAAAAATCGGGCGCCGATCTCGTTCTAAAATTTAACTGGGTGGCAACGTACCTGAAACGAGATGGACGTACTACAAACGAAATTGCCGTACTTAAATCGTTCTAAAGATGTGCTAGGACGTCTAACAAACGAGCATTGTATATTCATTATCAGCTTGAAGTTACGAAAACGCATGAGGTCTGGCAAAAACGGGCTTTTTTTTTAATGGGAAACGGGCACGCATTTGCGTTCAACACGTTCTAGCCACGGATAATGACGAAGTAAGAACGAGATGAACTTTCTGGAGGCCGTTTGGTCGACATAAGAACGAGTAAGAACGGATTTTGACGGATTGAAAACGTAGATACGTATATGATATTCAGTCACCTACGATTCTGACGCGATTCTGGCAGGTTCTAGCATGCATAGGTTATCGCCACAACGATCGCCTCCTGTGGGACAGGCCCTTAAAGAATCGTGTCAGAATCGTAGGTGACCGAAGATTATATGCGTATCTACGACTCTGTCTACGATAGGCTACGACAACGACTTGCTTCCACGCAAACAATAGGCTAACAATACCTGGTATCCGATAATACAATAGCCTCGACCTCCGCGCATCTCGCGGCTCGACTTATCTTGTCGCAGCTTAAAATCAGCCAAAATATGAACTTGCGCACTGTGGCGATCCTTGCGACTGACACAGGCGATCGAGTGTTTTCTACCTGATGGCGGCCTGTCGCCTTTAGGTTCGTGATAGTCCTCTCAGTCGCGCATCATAATTTGGGTCGTGAGTGATTTTTGAAAATTTCAAAAATTAGCGGCGACTGTACAGTATCTGAATGGGAGGCCGGTCCTGATTTTGGTGAATGTTGGTGGCAACAAAGGCCGTAGCGGCTTACAATTCACTGGCTGTTAGGTTCAGCGATGCGCGACAACCTACAACTGGCCGCAGTTCCGCTGTGCTAAACAAGTTCTATCTGGCAACAATCTACGATAGCACTTTGTCGCGACAAGAGAAGACAGGCTACGGTCATTGACGTCAACCAAACTGACGCCGGCTATTGTTTGACTTGTTGAAAAACCAGCGGCGAACAAAATTTTGCTACGCATTTGTTGGCGACAGACGCGATAATTCACCATTTTATAGGCGATTGAACCTGCGCATGGTGGCGATGGGTAGGAAAAGGTAGTAGGTTGTCGCCACAACGATCGCCTTCTCTGGGACAGGCCCTTAATTCCCAAATTAGGATCAGCGCTTCTCCTTTTTCAATTAGACGACCCCAGGCCGCTCTGAGTTTATTGTGAGCACCCGAAATTAAAAAGAAACTTGTCATGTCTTTTTCAATGCCGCCGAGTTAATCCTAAAATAGCGACCCAATATTAGGGATGTCCACTAAAGTGTAAGTTATTTTTAAATTGTTTTTGCTAGGCTTATTGGATAGAGCGTTTTAAAAGAAACATTTTGGTAATTGAATTATCACAATTGGATGTTCCATTTCAAAGATATGACCCAAAGAGTGTCTCAGATTAGCAATGAGCTGCTAGACCACTTTTACAAGTTTCAGACAAAGCCAGAAAATGCAATAAAAGCTCAAGTTTATGGTCCTGTTGTCTTTGAATTGTTAAACCAAATCATACCAAACATTTTCTATGTGTGTATCAACATTAAATGAGATTATAGTAACATAATTGAGGTGTATGAGTAGATTATACAAAAAGTTATACAAAAACTGATGGTTTGACATGTATGTTACCATATGTGATCCAATATGACCAGCGTGGAAAAATACTTCATAGGGCATGTTTCAATAGGAACACCCTAGAAAATAGGCTATTACATGGTGGTGCGGCTCAGAGCTGAGTGTTGGAGAGGGTAGAGTAATTTTAAAACTTAAATGGCCAGTGGTAAACATTGTTCTTTGTTTTTCACCCAATTTCACTTTTTGTTGAAAAATAGTTAAATTTTATAGATATCCACTTTTCTTTATATGAATCTATTCCAATCATGAGAAATTCCAGTCATAACACACATCACACAGAAGCATCACTTTGAACAAGCTGTAGTTTTTTCATATCAATTTTTTTAACAGGAAAAGTTGATCACCTGCTGAGGTATTTTCTAAGGAAGGAACTGACCAATTAGGAATAACAATGATTGAAATTTATCACTGGCCAAAAGACAATTTCGAAAGCTGTTTTTATTGAAAATTTTGCTATTTATCTGCCTGTGTATTATTGAGTAGGCAGTGCATGGGTTATTGTTTGCATTGTAAATGCATGGGTGACTACATCCATAGGCCTACAGTGAAGTGGAAACCGTTCTAGTGGCTTTTGCTTTTGTGTGGCCATCCCTTCCAAAAGTATACACATGCCTTTGTCGGTGTCTCTAAAGGCCCCCTGAGACTTGCACGAATTTGTGTTTCGCATAGTTTACGCATTTGCAAGCACCATTTTCTGCCAGTGTGGGAACCATTCGTGGCAACGTGCGGGAGGATGCAGGCCGATGCGGAAAATGCGTGAAATGTGGGACAAAATTTTCAAAATGTTTAAAATTTTGGTACGACGAAATTATTGAGCAACTTTCGCGAACTCTTCGTGAACTATACACAACCTTTTCGCAAACTAGTCGTTCCAATGCGTGTCAATGCGTGTCCATCGACATATTGGCACGCAGTTGACGACTAGTTCACGACTAGTACGCGATTAGTTTACGGTTAAGTTGCGCAGACCTTGCGCATTATTGCGCATACTTCCCGGACAGTTTCGGCGTGACAGGTATATGGTCGGGGCATGCGCAATAGGTGCTCAAGAGTGAAGGCCACACTACAGTTAAATCTGTAACATCATGGCACCAACAAGCACCTTGTCCTCTGATGAACCTAAACCTGAAAAGGAACAGGCCTCCCTGCAGGCGCGGAACCAGGATTTTACAGAGGGGGGTGCATGGGGCAGCTTTAAAAAAAAACTATGCGAGTTTAAAACATTCCCCGATATGTAAAACGAGGCATTTAAACCATTTTACTTGTACTCCTCTGAAAAAAGGTGAAATATACAAGCAAAAAATTATTTTGTTTAATTGTCGGAATATTTTAAACATTTTTGTGGTTTTACTGTGTATTTTAAAATTCAATCATGAAAACGACTATTGCCCCAATATGCCTGTGCGAAACGCGAGCGTAAATTTTGCCATTTAATTACCTGAAAGAACAACATGTTATAATATTTAATGTTTGAGCGATAAAAATTTGTTTCATTTAAATCTTTCAAGCGCGAAGCGTGATCAGAAATGATGCCAAAAGGAAGACAGTTTGAGCACTTTTGGCCACTTTTTTTTTTAACAACTTCAATTTTTAGAAAATGCGAGCGCAAAGCACGAGCAGAATCTGTGGCATAAAATTTAATTACCTGAAAGCATAAAATTTAAATCTATTTAATGTTTTATCAGCACTTTGTTCACCCTTTTATTTAAACAACGATCAGAAATTTGTGCACACGAAAAAAATCGAACCTACACCTGAAAATGATAAATTTACAGGCGTGGATACGGGTAGGGTTTGAAGGTGCCCTCCCTAAAAGATAGGAGCCCCCCTCCACCCCCCCCCAAAAAAAAATGGTAGGATAGGCCTTTTTCCATCCACATGAAATGTTCATTGAAATGTTCTTCTTAAACTAAATATGGTGTTTTGTTCAGACAGTAACAGATTCAGGTTAAAGGGGCCGCACAAAAAGGGAAAATAGCCCTAAAGTGGATGTAACATTGCCATCCCCACATACATATTACGAAAGGTTTCAGTACATTACTACAAAAAGGTGAATACCAATGAGTGAACAATGCGCAGGTATGGCGTGAACATGACGTGACAACGTGTGTCCTGGTCGGGAACTACACGTAAATTCGACATGACCAAAAATCAGAATGTGTCCCACTAAATGGCATGCACTGGCACGCCACATTGCGGGAAAGTGCGCAAACCCTAATTCGTGCAAGTGTCAGGGTGGCATTATAGAGAAAGTCCTAGTGTATTAAAAATGCGACGCTTTATAATGAGCAGGAAGTCGCTTTTGAATCGTTTGCCTGCAGCTTTGGTGTTACCCTAAATTTAAGATCGACTTGGCGCACCAAAGTTTAAACCTTTGAGCGCGGGCCTGTGAAACGCGATTGTCACCCCTGTGACGGAGCGATTTCTTGTACACTGACAGTATTATAGAAAATGGTCATGTTTTGTGCTTTCATTACTCCATCTATCTCGGTCATTTTCATGATTTGTAGTAAATATAAACATGAAAAGGCAGACATTTTTCTATCTAACACTTTAAGGCATATAGTCATCAAAACCAAATATACGACGCGTTTTTTATTGTAAAGAAAAATTTTGAAGAAAAGAAACTTTGGCAGAAGTTCCGCTTTCTTTCTTTCCAGTCGATCCACAATGCAAAGTGTGTAGTGCGTGTGCAGCACGCACGGTTCGATCAATGAGCCTACTGAATAACACTTTAAAAGAGGTCCTGTTTCTGTCAAATTATTTCTATAAAATATGGATTAAAGATCATAGCGGCCGGCTTCGCACCTCTGGACAATGGCACCTTTGACTAAGCACCATTCATTAAAAGCGCAGGTGTAAATTTTGAAATAAAAGCGGGACTTCTAACTTATAATATCTACTGCATTTTTGGCCTACTTTACATTTCATGACATTAATATAGTTACAACAAACTAGTTCAAGCTACGTGTAAGATAATCAACCCCTCTCATTATCGTGATAAGTATATATAACCTAGCGAGAATCGGAAAAAGACAGGCGTAATCTACATGCAACTAATGTTTTATATATACATATAATAATGAGCATTGTTTTAACCCCTAAACCTTTCTAGTTCTCTCTCTTCTTCTCATTCTCAATCTTTATCTTTCGTATTTCTCCTCTCGAGCTAGCTTTATTTGATTATTTCTTCCCCTCCAGACGCGTACGCGTACGCCAAAAGTTAAGATCGTTTCTTAAGTATAGGTAGTGTCAGCCTTTTGCAGGCAAAAAATATTAAATTTCTAGTTTTTGAGAGGATATAGTAGTATACCAATGATTATATCTTCCCACAACATGATTAAGCTCAAATGTGTATGTTTGTCATTATATTGCGATTATCAAAATTCATTCCTATTTTTTCGAACCTCGAAAAATATACCGTACGTTGCGAACCGCTGACCGCTAGTGCAGAGAATAATGCACGCTGATGCGCCGTGTGTATATTGCTGTGTGCGGTCCGTGCCGCACGCGCTGTAATATCAACGATGTTGATGGAGAGCTGGTCAAGATTGATAGTCAGATTTTCGTTTCGTATTACTGATCTAGGCAACCTATGACAGTCAGATTGAATAGACAGTATAGGTCGATCATATTCTACAGTTATGCCAAGTTGCATTAGTTTTCGCAATTTTTGAAAAAGGCTGATACTACCTTTCAGTATAAAATATAAGGTAATGTTGAAATAAAGTGAATTGTTTTCGATTTTTTTCAACGTAACTAGGTTATTTTTTATTGGATATTAAAAAGGGGAAAGGGGGAGGGGGGAAAAAGAGGAAGGGGAAAGGGCGTGCTAATTTGATCTTAAATTTAGGGGGCGCTAAATCGATCATAAATTCAAAGGGGCGCCGACTCGGCCTTAACATAAGGGGCGCCAAATAGAGCTTAAACATATGGGTGCTAAATTGACCTGAAAAGTAGGAGGGGTCGCCAGATCGACTTTAAATTTAGGGGCGCTAAATCGACCTTAAATTTAGGGGGGAAATAGAACTTAAACCTAGAGGGGCGCCAAATCGACCTTAACCCTAACAAGGCCGGGGGGGGGGGTTGCCTGAGAAGAAATGGATCGCAATATTGGAAATTTTTTCAAGTACATTTGTTAGGAATGCTATAAGGAATATTTATACAAAAACATAGCATTTTAGGAGGTACATTTAGAGAATTAGAGCCAAAATAGGATTTCATGCATGAATTAGCATAATTGGCATTTATAATTACAACGAAACGCTTTTCTGAAAAAAAAGTAATGATGCAGTTACGGAGATTACGCAACAGGGGACGTGCGTGCCAATTTTCAGCGCGATCTCGCGGTTGACGGTCCAGATCCGAAGGGGGCCTGCCCTTACAAAAATGTCATGTGGTATTCCTATGGTATTTCTGAATGTCCTGTGGTATTTCTATGGTACAATAAAATACCATAGAAGTACAATAGGAAAATACCACACAGGAAAAGGGTACCATAAGAATACCATACAGCAGTGCTGTGGTATTTTGCACAAGAACCATATCTATGGTATTGCTGTATGTTTTTTTGGGGGGCACACATACAATATGTATGGTATTGCTGTATGGTTTTTTGACACAAATACCATATGTATGGTATTGCCGTATGTTTTTTGGGGCACAAATACCATATGTATGGTATTGCTGTATGTTTTTTTTTTGCACAAATACCATATGTATGGTATTGCTGTATGTTTTGGCCATAATATACATATATATGGTATTGCTGTATGTTATTTTTTTTTTTTTTTTTGCACAAATTCCATATGTAAGGTATGCTGTATGTTTTTTGTGTTTTTTTTTTTTTGCACCAATACCATAGTTATGGTATTGCTGTTTGTTTTCTTTTTTGGCACAAATACCATATGTATGGTATTGCTGTATGTTGTTGTTGTTGTTTTTTTTTGGCACAACGACCAGTATGTATGGTATAGCTGTATGGTTTTTGGCACAAATACCAATGATTGAATATTGCTGTATGTTTTTTTTTTTTTTTTTTGCACAATACCATATGTAAGGTATTGCTGTATGTTTTTTGTTTTTTTTTTGGCACAAATACCATATGTATGGTATCGCCTATGTTTTTGTTTTGTTTTTGCCACAAATACCATATGTATGGTATTGCTGTTTGTTTGCACAAATACCATAAGTAAGGATTGCTGTATGTTTTTTTTTTTTGCACAATACCATATGTATGGTATTGCTGTTATTATATATATATTTTTTGGCACCATTGCGTCACCCATCGTTTGCAAGAGACCTGAGCTGACCCCGATTCAGGTCCCATACCCCCTTATCAAAAAAACCTCGTTTGAAACTATTATCCAAGCACTATTACCCTGCATGGCCAGATATCTCTGCTATAAACGTTACAACTCCACAGGCCAGCTTGAGCGTTGAGCCAGGGTAAATGATAAACAACAGCCTGGAATGTTACGTAATTAGTAGCTCTGCCTATGAGTGCCTGGGCACAAATACCATATATTATGGTATTGCTGTATGTTATTTTTTTGCACAAATACCATATGTATGGTATTGCTGTATGTTTTTTTTTGCACAAATACCATATTATGGTATGTTGTATGGTTTTTGGCACAAATAACATATATATGGTATTGTCTGTATGTTATTATTTTATTAATTTTTTTCTGTGCACAAATACCATATGTAAGGTATTGCTGTATGTTTTTTTTTTTTTTTTTTTTTTTTTTGCACCAATACCATATGTATGGTATGCTGTTTGTTTTCTTTGGCACAAATACCAATGTATGTATTGCTGTATGTTGTTGTTGTTTTTTTTTTTGGCACAACGACCATATGTATGGTATGCTGTATGGTTTTTTGGCACAAATACCATATGTATTGGTATTTCTTATGTTTTTTTTTTTTTTTTTTTTTTTTTTTGCACAAATACCATATTAGTCGGTTTGAAATTTTATGAACTTTTTTTTTGCACAAATACCATATGTATGTATTGCTGTATATATATATATTATATTTTTGGCACCATTGCGCAACCCATCGTTTGCAAGCAGACCTGAGTGACCGCCGAATTCAGGTCCCATACCCCTTATCAAAAAACCTCTTTGAAACTATTTCAAGCACTATTGACCCTGCATGGCCAGATAATCTCTGCTATAAACTTTACAACTCCACAGGCCAGCTTGAGCGTTGAGCCAGGGGTAAATGATAAACAACAGCTGAATGTTACGTAATTAGCTCTGCCTATGAGTGCCTGGGCACAAATACCATATATATGGTATTGCTGTATGTTATTTTTTTGCACAATACCATATGTATTGTATTGCTGTATGTTTTTTTTTTTTGCACAAATACCATATGTATGGTATTGTTGTATGGTTTTTTGGCACAAATAACATATATATGGTATTGCTGATGTTATTTTATTTATTAATTTTTTTTCTGTGCACAAATACCATATGTAAGTATTGCTGGTATGTTTTTTTTTTTTTTTTTTTTTTTTTGCACCAATACCATATGTATGATTTCTGTTGTTTTCTTTTTGCACAAATACCATATGTATGGTATTGCTGTATGTTGTTGTTGTTTTTTTTTTTTGGCACAACGACCATATGTATGGTATTGCTGTATGGTTTTTTGGCACAAATACCATATGTATGGTATTTCTGTATGTTTTTTTTTTTTTTGTTTTTTTTTTTTTTTTGCACCAAATACCATTTAGTCGGTTTGAAATTTTATGAACTAGGAAAGTTTTTTCCAATGAAGTGTTTTTTGCTGATTTGTGATCTCATGTGATTAACAACAATTTTAGCTTGGTTGCAACGGGCAACCTTGAGCAATTTGCATAATTAGCACAAATTCAAAATGGCCGCCATGCTATTTGGTGAAACTTAACTTTTGCTATAGGTTGCATTTTGATATAAAACATGCATTTAGGGTACTTTATGCAAAGATCCATTGCAAATTGGTTGTATGATTCGATGTCAATTTACGAGCTAAAGGTCAAATAAAGGTCAAATATAGGAAAATTCATTTATTTTGATTATGCTGAGAAATATAAGACTTTGAAGAGCTAATTTCATGTAGATAAGAGCAGCGACATCTCTTGTGGTTCTAAAATAATTTTAGCTTGGTGCCAAATGGACAACTTTGAGAAATTTCCCAAATTAACATAAATTTCAAAATGGCCGCCATGCTATATGATGAAATAACTTTTCACTATAGATCGCATATATAAAGATATAAAACATGCATACAGGGGTTAATGTATACGTAGATCCGTTGCAAATGTTGCTTTATGACTTGATGTCAATTTTATGTGTTTAGAAGGTCAAATTATAAGGAAATACATTAAATTTTTATTATACTGTAAATATGAGACTCTTGAATGGCTAATTACATGGATGATAATTATGTGAAAATTAATTTGGGTTATGCAGGATCATTTTCTATACACTATTTCTCTTCTTTTTTTCCAAATCATATCAATGCTGGTCAATCCAAGGTCAACTTTCATTCTGGAAAAAAAAAAAAAAAACAGTGACACAGTTCGCTGAGATAACAGAATTTCAGACTTCCAGAAAGCTGCCTTGCATATAACATCAAAAGAGACCCCTTGAAAAAAAAAGCCCAAGAAGCATCTGAATGTGTGATTGGGGGTCTTATCAGGCATGTCTCAGAGCCTTGATGGCCTTCAGCAGCCTCCTATTCTCTAGTAGCAGCAGAATTAGCAAAATATCTAACATATCAGAAAAGTTTACCGGGTGGCGAAAGGACTTTCTTTTTTCTTTTTCCAAATTATCTTTGAGTAGTGGCATGATGGGACGCAAAGTCTTTCCTCGGTGATAGAGAAAAACTGACAGAAGATAAGGACAACCTTCAATGACCAGAAGAGTTAGATTGTTTCTCATGAAGGATTGCTTGGAACCTGGCGAACATTCTGTCTTTCCCAGGGTATATGTTATACCCTGGAGCAATAGAGGGCATCAAGAAAACACTTACGGTGCTCCAAAGCATTTGCTATGAGGAATACTGTCTTGGAATGTCACATGAAAAGCGCCCACAAGATAGCGGAACGCACCAAGGCATCTGGTACCTTAGGTAAGCACGGAGGTCGGAAGCAGTCTCAGAGACTTGAGGGATCTTTTTGAGAAAAGAATAAAAAACCAACGGATCAGAGAGTAGCCTGAGCTGAGCAAAAGAAAGCGATGAACCACAAACAATTGCTAAATTGTAGATCTCGGATACAGTTGAGATCAAAAAGACAGATCAGAAAGTTAGTGATGGATGGTAAATATACCTCCCTAGGACCAACACCTATCCCTTGCACCAATAAAGTGGCTTCAGACCTAGAGTTGAGGGTGTTCTATAAGACTCCCTCCTACTCTGAACTAAAAACTGAGCGGTACGCTCATCAGAGAAGCTCGACGATCAGCTCTCTCCATGAAAGTGGTAAAGCAACAGTTTAGTATCCAGTAGGGGCTGAGACATCAGATCCGACTCTACGGAAAACCACATCAGACGTTCCAAGAGGTCTGGAAACCAACGCCACAGATTCTCTTTAATTCTCCTGTGACCTGAGGAATCAGCAGGAACGGAGGAGTTCTCCCCACTTCTCCACTGGATTGCGAAGGCATTCAGAGCAAATTCCTCCGATTCTTGAACCATGAACAGAACAAGGGAGGTGACTATTGAGCAACGCTGTGACAAGTCGATACCAAAATTCCTAATTAGCTGTTTGAACACAACCAGACAGAGAGCTGACTCCGAGGGTAAGACACTTTCTCCTGGAGAGGTTAGTCCACTAAGAGATAATTTTGACCCGGGATGTGTGAAGCTATTAGAAAAATGTCTTACGAGCCTCATCAAATTGTACGGTTTGATGGCACGTTCCGTTCAGCAACATTGAATTAGTGCATTTCATGTTGTTTTAAGCGGCCACGATGTACTGGTCCGTCAGAAAAGGACCAAAGTAGCATCCAGGCGGTGACGAACATACGATGAGACTCGAACATGCGCACGACCGCACGTCGCTTAAATCACTGTCTGATGACAATAACCCCACCCCAAACATAGAACCGCCACGTCCATGGGGACAGTTCTGGAGTTAGGGAAATCTGTTATGGTTTGCCATTAGATAAGAAAGCAGCTACAAAGTCAAAGAGAAAGCAGACATTTTACCAACTAGACAGAGGGATCATGGTGTGCAAAAGCTCATACTCTCGGCTTGTATAAACCCAAAAGACGGAGTTGGAAAAAAGGCGACAACGTGCAAGACATCGACTAACTGGACACGTGTTGTGATCGAAGCCAACGTTTAGCTCCGCATCATGAACTCTTAGGGACCGTCCATGCTGCTTAGTCATTCTAAGTTGATGTTAAACGTCCAACATTGCGTCTAGATGAGATACGAGTTGGGATGATCTCGGACTTCTCGCCACTGACCAGGATCCTCCGGAATCCTGTGTGTGTGAGGAAGCTGGAGGATGGAGGAAACAGAGTCTCCGGACTCCGCCACAAACTATCTAACATTTAGATTTCTCTCTATTTCTAGGAACTCATGAAGGTCAAAAACCAAGAGGCGACCACGACCGGATCCCCCCTCTGTCCGTCTGTATCTTTCTTCCATCTTCTCTCTCCTCTCACTCTATCTACTATATACTTGATCTTTGATTATAGTGTTTTCGTTTAATGAGGATGGCAATCGTACTGTTAATCACTTTTTCCAGAAAGTTGACCTTAGATGACCAGTATTGATGATATGGTTTTAGTAAATTGAAGAGATAGTTTACGATATTGCTCCTGCCACATTCCCAAACCAAGATATTCAGCTTTCAAGGTCTTATATTCACAGTCTTACTAATAAAATATAATAATTCCCTATATTTGACCTTTATTTGACCTTTACACATAAAATTGACATCGAGTCATAAAGCACATTTGCCATGGATTCTGCGCATGCAGTTAACCCCTATTTGATGTTTACACTTCAACTATGATCTATAGTTCAAACAGTTTAAGTTTCATCATATTAGCATGGCGGCCATTTTGAATTATGTTAATTATGCAATTGCTCAAAGTTGTCCATTTGGCAACCAAGCTAAAATTATTTTAGAACCACAAGACTGTCGCTGCTCTTATCTACATGAAATTAGCCCTTCAAAGCCTTATATTCTCAGCATTCAAAAATAAAATAATTTTCCTATATTTGACCTTATTTGCTCTAGCTCGTAAATTGACATCGAATATACATAAAAAACATTTGCAATGGATTCTGTGCATAAGTAACCCCTAAATGCATGTTTTATACTTCAAAATGCGATCTTAGTTCAAGTTAAGTTTCACCAATAGCATGGCGGCCATGAATTTATGCTAATTATGCAAATTGCTCAAGGTTGCCCGGTTGGCAACCAACGCTAAAATTGTGATATCCATGAGATCACAAATCAGCAAAAAAACTTCATTGGAAACAACTTTTCTAGGTTCACTACACAAGGTATAGGAGCTTCAAATGGACTATATGTAAGGTATTGCTGTATGTTTTTGTTTTTTTTGGCACAAATACCATATGTATGGTATCGCCCTATGTTTTGTTTTGTTTTTGCCACAAATACCATATGTATGGTATTGCTGTTTTTTGGGCACAAATACCATATGTAAGGTATTGCTGTATGTTTTTTTTTTTTTGCACAAATACCATATGTATGGTATTGCTGTATATATATATTTTTTTTTTGGCACCATTACGTCAACCCATCGTTTGCAAGCAGACCTGAGCTGACCCGCCGAATTCAGGTCCCATACCCCCTTATCAAAAAACCTCGTTTGAAACTATTTCCAAGCACTATCGACCCTGCATGGCCAGATAATCTCTGCTATAAAACTTTACAACTCCACAGGCCAGCTTGAGCGTTGAGCCAGGGGTAAATGATAAACAACAGCTGGAATGTTACGTAATAGTAGCTCTGCCTATGAGTAGGCCCTTAAAAATAAAATGATTGTATTCGATATATTTCAAGTTTTCACAGGCATATTATATTTAGAAATCAAATGTTAATTTGTTTTCAATTTCAAACCAAGAAAATCGACCTCGGAATAAGGAAAGTACAAGAATAAAAAAAAAACTAATAAAAATGTATCGATACAGACATCTTGATCGTTTAATGTAAACAATATTGGCCCCCAGCTGTGACTTTGGGTGACCACTGTTTGGACCGAGGTCAAGGAACAGATGTTTTTTAGATAGATATCTTGGTTGAGGTGTTTGTCACACCAGGGTCTCCTCTCACGTCCCTGGTCACACTTGGAAAAGAGAACGAATAGAGTTGCAAGTAGGGGTATACTGTCCTCAAATGGACTGGTTCGTCATGCAAATACCATATGTATGGTATTGCTGTGTTTTTTTTTTTTTTTTTTTTTTT
>CALNVZ010000174.1:75581564-75637262 GCA_940671915.1 Paracentrotus lividus | reverse complement strand
TCTGCTTAGCTACATCATTCAACTTAATTTTCAAAAAAATTGAGGTAATCAAATATTTGGTGAGGCAGTTATATGCACAAATAATGACGTCATCGTAAATTGTCCGGTTATTCCCTACAGTGTAGGAAATACCGGACAGTATGTTTTTACCCTTTTTTGGTATAAAGATCTGTCTGGAAGCACTGATTTGAATGTAAACCATCAACTTAACATGTTTGTATGATTCTTTATAACATTATTCATTTTTAGAAGATTATATGCATTTTACTACAAAATTTCAAAACACTCAGAATAACTTTATATCTCATGTAGAATCATGACATATCACAATAATAATAAGAGAAATAGACATTTCAAATTGTCAAACAATTTAATAAAATAAATATATGCAACTTTACTATGTTGATCTACATGCTTAGCAACTCACCCGAAGTAAAACAAAACAACGGTCCATGTCGTATCCCGTATTCCCTAACAAAAAGATGACCTGACTAAGCACTTTTCAACATACTACCACCCCAATACACAGGCTTTGTACAGTGTATACACTCCATACACGTTTGGCCCACCCTCCACACCATGTCGTCTATAATGCTACACACTGGTAAACTATCCCTAGATTAGTCATGCTCACCATTCAATATTTCTATTTTCTATATCATCCAATCAACAAATGCGTCTCCCTCCCTAAAAACAAACAATAAGAGTGTCCAATATGTACTATCCGAGCCAGCAGGAACACATTCATTATCGCGAGACTCTCGCACAATTCCCTACGGCGTGACAGATTGTAGATGGTTCTCGTGTCGAGCAAGTTGTGTCAGATCAGCGTCGCTCCTGCGTGATCGGTAGCAGTCGCACATCACACGTCTAAATCTCCCAAATCCTCCCCAACCATGTATCTAGCGTAATCATAGACGGCCACCTGCCTATAACCTCAGATCTTAGATATGTCCTCCATTTTTTCTGAGATATTTCAACTTGTCCATGGTTTGGAGAGTATCTCAATCACTCCATTTCAGACAACTTCCATCATGATATTGAATGAGTCAGACTATCGACCGCATGGAGCGAAATAGTGATAAGTGTATAACATTAGATAGAGAATGTCCTATATAATGTACGACCGACGCATACGCTGACCACATTCCTCATCTATACTGTCAAGGAGTATCTCCATACATCCTAACCCTGTCATAATGTGAGATCAAGTCGCCCGAAGCGAAGTTCGACTAAATTCCACCATAGTCTATACTTTACACCTCCATATTTTTATGAAAAACTCGCCGCATGAGGGTGGGCCAAAAAAACAGGCGTTATTTTTATAATTTGTTCATGCTATGAGAGGTGTCCTCGTGGCGTCGGCAGATATAGAAACTTAACAAAGTTTGTCTATACGTTCTATGTTATGAACTAAATGGTATGATATAACCATGAGAACTGATATGCAACCCATAAGTTCTTATCTAATTAGATGTGCAATAGTGACGTCTGCATATTTATTTCATCGTATAGAGACAGACATTCTAATAATCTCCTGTCTCATGGACATCATGCTAATGCTCAGGATACATAGGCATATGGAATAATCAACATGTCATGCTAATAGAACTAAGCTCACATAATAGTAGCGTAAATAATCCCGCTGTTGACCCTGACTCACTGTCTTGGAGGTGAGCACTGTACCATAAAACATACGCTATTGTAAATTACTCAGTAATCCTCCGTGTCTTCTGTCTACATAACGCTGATCGACTATGCCTGACTCTACTCCACAAGAACACACTAAACTGCTAACATGAGGGACATTACTACAATCAAAATCACATGTATTGGCAAGAGACAGCTGCTATATACTTCATCCATTTCCAATGTGAATGAGTAGCGCTATCTGCAATGATACCATACCAAAACATACTATACCCATACATGCTCGATTACGGACCTAATAGAAATAAGTTGTGCAAGATGTAGCGTATCCTCGCCTACTTTCAACTTGGTCGGCTGAGTGCTCGAGGTACCAAATGAAAGATACGTGTGCTGAATATCCAACCAATCTCAACAACCCTCAGCCTGTTAATGAGTAATGCATATCCTGTAACAGAATATTCTATATTTATACGATCTGTACAACCTATGACACCTAGCAATAGATGCACCAACCCTCTACGACACCGCCTGCTCTGCCTCAGCTTGTCCAAGTCCACCCCGCACCTACATCTCCCTTGCGAGCCGTCGCATTCCGTGCAGGCGTCAGTCTACTCTACGCAAAAAACTGCATTCAACAGGCGAGACCTGATGTCTTCTGGTGGATTCTGGTCATATAAAAAAAGCGAACCCAAGTCCATCAAATAGAAAAACGATTGTATCAACACTTGATACCATACATTAAAATAACCCCACCTGATAACTTGCACCTAATAGCAGCGGCTAGGTATGCCATAACAATATAGCTCACACAATCTCGACCAGATGAAAGATGAATATCATGTGATCAAATAAAGAATCTATACTTCAACCTTCAGCGGCCGCTTGTGTGCTTGCCCTAAAATGCAAAGCTGAAAAAGTTACAACTAACTATCTCATGAGTAATACCTAGCCATCCTACTGCCGAACCTCTGCTTAGTCAAAATAGCTGTTCCTAAGTACTAATCTTGCCTTATTGTAGCATCTGCAACGAACTCCGCAATACACAACACTAAAAGCTCGAGGCTACAGAAGCGATAAAGATCCAATCCATTAATACATTAATGAGTGCAATTTGCTTCCATACGACCACACTGCAGCTAAAAAGCTAGCTTGCGTTGCTCAGGTACCACAGAGCCACAAGATATCTCCACTGAAAAAATCATTTGGCTGTCGGCGATTCTGGCGTTACTGATCGTAAACATACTCATCCGTCACAGACTAACGATACAATAATAAGTGCTCAGTAATACTCTGATTACATACGAATTTTATATCCGCTTCTAATGAGCTTAGAGAGTTAGCAAATAGAGATCATTCAACGAATGATTGATTAATGTAACCTCTTTGTAGATCCCTCTCCTATAACTATCCCACACATCTTCTTCTGTTAAATTTCGCCTGGGTTATCGGCAAAGCCATAGACGTGTCACTACCAACTCCTCGATCCTGATAAGGTGCTCATGAGGACTACGTACTATTGTTTTTCAGCAGGCCCATTTAGTATGCGTTAGATGTACATTCATGCTGAAAAATCAGGAACGGATTCATGGTCAGAGCTGGTTATTACCTTAATGAACGCACCTGCATATGGTTCATGTGTACTTTGACTTATATAGAGACTGCAAGTGATGTTATCATGCACTTGTTTTGCCTGACACTGTCTCTGTGAGTCTAGCGTGCTGTATATATTGCCATGTTATAATGAAGTATTTGCGAAATTATATGACATCTCGAATGAGTCTGGTATGCTTGATCGTCTCTTCTACACTTCTCTTTTGAAATTAATTTTTTTCACCCTTCCCATTGAAAATTCATGTTTCTGTTTGTAACAGTGTGTAGAGGTGCTAAAAATGAGTAGATTAATCCAAAAAAATGAATTTTGATGGAAAATGGATGTAGTACCTTTTGGAAATGAGCTCTTCATATGTGCATTATGATTTAGCATATTTGATTTTCATATTTGAGTTAATTGTGCATTCTATACCCTACTGAATTGGTATAAAATTTTGAGCTCAAAATTGGAGTTAATTGTGCATTATGATGTAGTATCCGCGAGCGCGAAGCGCGAGCCGGAAAGTTGGGGGTTTAAAAGATATATTGAATAAATAACGGGGCACTTTCTAGTATTCTTATTCTTATTCAAATATTTTGAGTATTTAAGTAGCTGGAAAGCCGAGGTGAGGTCCATAATGTACCACCCCCACCCCCACCCCAGCTCAAGTTCTGAGTCATGCCCGTGAATGCCGGCCGCTCCTATAGGCTTAATATAGGGCGGAGTCGCCCCACTCTTGATCTTAATTATTATGAAGGAAAAAAAAAGAAATGACAAAGAAAGAAGAAAGAATTAAAGCATTAAATGAATGTTTTGATTACTTGGTGTCATGTTAGAAATCTTGCAATATATTATGTCGAACTGAGAATAAAAAGATAGCAACCCTTGCGTCAAATTGTATACCTGAGCCAATCGCGGGAGAATGCATTTAAATAGAGAACTGTAGAGTTGTTTACAAATTTGCCGACTAATCAAAGCGCCGCGTAATCTACATAAATATGTCATTCGCGCGCATGTCGGCAATCATAGAAACGCGGTCTCTTTTTTTCTTCAACATCAAAGCGCAACACACTTTCCCACGCGTAAACTTAAAACTTGCATCTGATCTGTGGAAGAATTGTGTCTGAAATAAAATCATTCTCATCATGGACTCCGTTCGAGAAGCATTGTTTTTCCCTACTTCCACCCCTCCATTCTTCGACGATTTTGGTTTTAATAAGTAACGCATTTAAAAGTTATTGCCATTTTATACTGATTACATTATTGTATACACATGTAATTACTAAAAACCCCGACTAGTGAGGAGAGCTTCTTAACAGAAACTAGTTTTTCTTTTAGTCATCCTCAGGCACTAGTCGGGGTAATTTCTTTCACATGTACATACTTTTGTTGTCCTTTTCCTGGAAATAAAATAAATACAAATACAAGATTGTTTGGACTTTGTTTGGTTCCTTTTCTATATATATATTGCCAGATTGCACAAAAGACTTTCCATGAGACTGGAGTGGAGGGGGCGCGCCCCCGAGTCTCCTCCGGTCACATTCGTCTATGATTTTTGATAACCGCTCGGTTATCAAAATATAAAAAGGGGTCAAGTATGTGTGTCTGTGTCCAACTACAAGCGTCCGTGCCTCATGGCTCAAAAATCAACAAAAATGTAGTACTTTTCTATTTAAGGCTGGTTGGACGGAGCTTCTAAACTTCTATGCAAATGTGAATTTATTCATAATAGAAAACACGCTATTTCTCTTAATTCATTATTGTTCTATAATGCTTGGGGGGTCCTAGAATTATGAACTTCAAAATCAACAAAAAGGCAAGCTCTCCTCTATTTCTCCTATATATATTTGGGAAAGGCGCGATACAAATATCGGGTATTATTATTATTATTATAATTAATATTATATTGTTATTATGTAATGAATAATTTTCATAAAAACGACTGGCTGAAAACTACTAACACAGCCTTTCGAGAAAGAGCACCCCCCCCCCGGTGTTCCCGAATGGGTGCGTTAATTTTACTCCCTCTCTCAACCCACCCCTTTCGTGAAAAGCCCCCCCCCCCCCCCCCGGTTGTTCCCGAAAGGTGCGGGCCATCCCCGCTCCATCCCGCTCCGCGAAAGCAGACGATCGTTGCAAGCCGTAACGGTATGTGGTAATCATGGTACCTTTGTGTGGTATTGCTGTGGGCATACTTAGTAACTCCATGCTGTGGGGTACTATTTTTGCTGTATGGTCCTGCTGTATGGTACTACTATATGGTATTTGTGCCGGAATACCATAAGAAATCCTGTGGTATTTGTGCCAAAATACCATAGGAAACCCTATGGTATTTTGGCTGTATGGTTTTTGTGCCAAAATACCATAGGAAATCGTGTGGTATTTATGCCAAAAAACCATAGGAAATCCTGTGGTATTTGTAACGGAATACCATAAGAAATCCTGTGGTATTTGTGCCAAAATACCATAGAAAACCCTTTTGTATTTTGGCTGTATGGTACTGCTGTATGGTTTTTTATGTCGTATTTGTGCCCAAAATACCATAGGAAAATCCTGTGGTATTTTGTATGGTACCGTTGTGTGGTACCACAGGATATTTTTGTAAAAATACCCCGGCCTAGTAAGGGTTAAGCGTAGGGGCGCCAAATTGAGCTCAAATCTCAAAATTCCACCCAGCCCCCTGCTCCGCGGCCCCTGAGGAGTACTGTAATAATTCTTTAATATATCGCATTATAAACCAACTTTCCAAATATGTATATGGTCGATTCCAGCGAAAAGTGTACACGGTGTTTTTGATCATGTTCAGACCAATAAAAAAAAAAATCAAAAAAAAAAATGTAAGAACCTCAATTTTGCGTTTTATATATCCGCACCTACCTACCTACCAGGTCGGCTAAACTGCCGAGACCTAGTACGAATCCTCCAGTTATTTCTGTCGTGCATACAGTTCTTCAGCTCATCTGTTCCAACTACTCCAGCATCCGATTTCATGATGTCTAGGTAGGTCCTGCGTTTTCTACCACGCCCCCGATGTCCATGCGTGGGCTCCCAAAGGATGAGACTGCTGGCGGCTAACTCTGGGTGTCGAAAGCAGTGACCAGCAAGCTGCATTCTTCTTGTTGCTATCTTGTCACCTATTTTGGGTAGCCTTCCATATAGCGTTTCATTTGGTATGTGTTGTCTCCAGTTGATATTGAACACCGTTCTGAGCATTCTTGTGTAACACCCATTAAGAGACTTCTCCAGCACCGGGGTGACTGTCCATGCCTCACAACCGTAGAGCAGTACTTCCACAGTTGCGATGAAGAAGCCTAGTTTGATACCTCGGACAAGTGAGACTTCCAGACGGCACTCATTTTATTGAGAGCTTTCCAGGCTATTGCCCCCATGATCTTAACATAGTTTCTGTTGAATTTTACCCTGATCCAAGGTTTTAAAGTCCTCTACTCTTATTAGTGCATTACCTGTACTTGTCCTTCATGAGTCATGTTCTGGTACATTGTATGTCATAAACTCTGTTTTTCTGGAAAGCCCAACCTTGCTACATTCCGTTTCTATCCTTTGCAGAAGTTGTTGAGCCTCGTCAATCTGGTTGCTTAACAGGCAGATGTCGTCACCAAAATCCAAATCTGTAATTCTGACCGCTTGGGCTCTTCTAGATCTTCTTGGAGTTACAATAAATCCAAGCTCAGCTCCCGGACCATCTGTAGCCTGTCTCAGAGCATAGTCAAGAACTATGATAAAGAGGAAGGGTGCAAGGGTATCAACTGGCAGGACTCCTGCAAGAATATTAAATTATTCCGTCTCTCCATCTGGTCTTACAACTTTAGCCCTTGTATTAGCGTACATGTTGTTAATGGCATTTAGTAGATTTGGTGGTATACCGTAGGCTTTTAGGATTTTCATCATCTTCGTGCGATGGATGGAATCGAAAGCTTTCTTAAAGTCAACAAATGTCAGCACCGCAGACAGGTTGTTCAGTTTTACCTCTTCAATGATGCGTCTAAGAGCCAGGATTTGAGCAACCGTGGTTCTACCTTGCCTAAATCCGTTCTGATTTATTCTCAGTTCTGGGTCAATAGCTTCTCTTATCCGGTTTAGTATCATGCGATTGAATAACTTTGCAATGATACACGTCAGGCTGATTCCTCTGTAGTTGTCGGTATTGGAGAGATTACCCTTCTTGGGGACTGGTATGATGTTAGAGAGTGACCATTGCTCAGGTTTCTTGTTCTCCATCAACACCTTGTTGCACATTTTGATGACAATATCGTCCAGGTCACAGCTCTTAAATACCTCAGGGGGGATGTTATCTGGCCCCGCACTCTTGCCTTGCCTCAAAGAAGACTTTGCTTTTTCGTATTCACCTTTTGTGAAGGGACCGTCTTCGATTCCGAGGTCTGCAAAGACAGTTGGCACTTCCTCGTCAATGTTCTGTGTATGTGCTGGTGTGCCTAGCAACTTCTGAAAGTGGTCAAACCAGGTACTCACTCTCTCCTCTGGACTTGCTCCAGCAACCTGGCCTTCTTTTGATGTTTTCCGTCCAGTGGTCTCATTAATTACTCTCCAAGCCTCACCATACTGGCCAGCACCATTGACACTCTGTATTCTGTCTATTTTCTCCCTTAAGTCCTTTTCTTTCAATAAGTTATATGTTTCATACAACTTTTCCTTTGCCTCCTTCAAGAGTATGTTGTCATCCTCTAAGCCTGTCGAGGGGAATTTTCGACTAGCCTCCTTCATTTTTTCCCTTGCCTCTGTCACGTCTGGGTGTTTCGAGTATAACTCTCTTTTAGTGTGCGTTTTCTTGGGTACACAGGCCACCATTGCAGCCTTGTTTGCTTCTACGAATCTCTCATACATGTCTGTTGGGTCTTCTTCGACGTTAAGAATCTCAAAACGATTTTTCACCTCAACTGTATATTGATCTTGTAAATTGGGATTCATTGAGAAATTCCTCCAATCGAACTTTGCTCGCTGTTTTGCCTTCGGGACACGAAGACTCAGTCTGACTTTCATAGACACGACTCTGTGGTCTGAACCCACTGTGCAGAAGGTGTTGTATGGTTCTGCATTCAGGACGCTGTTCCACCACTTCCGTCTTACCAAAATGTAATCAAGTTGACGTTTCATACCTGTGCCCCTGTCAAGATAAGTCCATCGTTTACCCTGTTTCTTCCTGAACTGGGTATTAGCCGCTAATAGACTATGCTCTGTCATAATCTCTGCCAGAAGTTTTCCATTTCTATTTGTTTTATCATGCCAGGTGAATGGAGCATCTTCCATTCCTAGTCTTGCATTAAAGTCCCCTAGGACTGCTAGGAAGTTTTGCGCAGTAACCCCACGGATTACGTCACTTAGATCATCATAATAATTCTCGACCACTTCTTCTGGAGATGTATTGGTAGGCGAGTATGTGACTATCACTGTTGTGACCGGATTACTGTCAAACTCGGCAACTAGGATCCTCTCGGAGTGTCGTGTTGCTCTTCGCAAAGCTTTCCTCGCACGAGAACTGAGTAGAAGCCCCACTCCTCCAACTGATGCCTGAGCCTGGTTCCTCCATGCGGAAGCTGTAATAAGGTATTGAAGGTAGCCATTATGAATGGCCTCCTACAACGCAAGAGTGCTTCAGAATGAGCACTGTCTTCAGACAAACCCCTCCCAGGAGGGTTTAAGGGCCCATCGTCATTTTGTCGACTCCCTGCTGCAGGTCGACCAGTACTTCTATCGTCTGCAGATTTCCTGTGGACTCCCGCCACTGGAAGTATAGGATTTGAAATAACTGAACTATTCATAATTAAGGTCTTTACTATGCTGTGATGCAGGGCATCTAATCAAAGGGGGCGCAACTCCTCCAATGATGACGACTAATCCTTTGTTTAGATTTCATTTATCAGGCGTTTATGTTTCTTACAAATGAATTGCAATCTACAGATTTATACAAAGCAAACTTGCCTCATTCGTTATCTTTAATTTCCAACGTGGGATTTTATGCGTATTTACTCAGACTCAAAATTTCGTAAGTTATTGAAACCATGTTTATTAAAGTAAAGTTGATTTCATTTTCATTTCTATTCGTCATGAAAATGAAAATGATGTAAAAGTGACAGATGCAGATGCAGACGTATATCGCTCTCTTTAATCATACAGTGCAGCGGAAATTCAATTTGCTTGGGATATTCAGCCTGGATGTGTGTCATTAACGTATTATATTCTCTCAAAATACTTCGATTTTGGTTACGTTTGAGCAGTAGGTCTTTAATTCTTTGCAATATTCATATCATATCACGAAACAGTCAATTATATTTTTAACATATGAATATTTTAACTCATAAACAGTTCAAGACACTCACTGTTACCCACAAATAGTATCATAACGGAATGGGATAATCATATATGCATGTTATTGCCTAGATATATACGACGATACAATACAACATTTTTAAAAATTATTATTTAAAGGAAGGGTATAATGAATATTTAGATTTAAAAATGAAATATAGCTAATTTGTTCGTTTATGGTTTCATGCTTATGTAAATATGATATCAGAATCAGAATAAACGTGATGGAAGAATGCCTATACCAGTTGGTTAATCATATAAAAAAGAGCTCTACATCTATAATGTAATGTTCGTTGAAAGACATTTGATTAATTTTTTTTTTGTTTTCGAATTGTGTTAAAGTATTTATGTTTAGACAGAAGATATCGTATTAATTTTGTATTGTTGGCTAGGGGCTGATGCTATTAACTCTTTACGTGCCGGATGCACGATATGTAATGTTTAATCCATGCTTTGTTTCCTTTCCTCCCCTGCTTCGTGCATGATTGCGCACATTCGGAATAACGTTGATTGATTATGCCGATTCTATTGTTCTGCCCACTGCACACTAAGAGGTTAATCCGCTTTATTGTGCAGTAGGCACATCCGGCTTTTAATTGGCCAATGTTCTCTTTACACAGTTTACATTAAACTTTTTGTGAGTAATTTAATGTGTTTGTCAACATTTTGATAGGAACCTAGTGCACAAACAACCGCACAGAATAAAACCAAATTCATGCCCTTGAACAATGCAAGTTTAGATAAGTGCCCTATTTAAAAAAAAAAAAAAACAGGATTTGGTGTGACTTTAGAGAGAAATAAGAATGCCACATATTTTAAGTACAACATTGTTGTCGAAAGTTCTTTTTAAAAAGTTATGAGGAAGTATTGACTGTCATATGTATGTACCAGGGGAAAAAAAACTTGGCAGTGGGGGATATAGACCCTGGCATGTACGGATTACTAGTGCGGCAGAGGGGTTAGGGCGGGGTGGCACGTAAAGAGTTAATAAATATTCGCAATATATTATTCTCATGTGTGAATCTTTTAGTTTAGACGTTTATCATTTTAATCGGTTTTTATGCTTGTTATCAAGCACAATGTTAAGAAAAATACATTACACTTACCAGTACCACATAATCTTAAACATACGATAAACAGGACACAAATATTGACGTTTTTGGTTAAAAGTTCGTGTTTCCCTAATAATTGGCAGTATGTTCGCATATATTGGCTGAGAAAGATATTTTTCACAAGGAAAAGTTGTCTTAAAACTATAATTTTAATGAGATATGGCAAATTCAAGTAAATTAGGAGCACAAGCCCTGCTCTTACCGATTTTAACTATTGGTGGAATCTTTTTGATGAAATGGAATATTTGGAAGGAAATGTATATAAGGAGGCAACATTCTGACTGTATCAAATTAGGGTACGTGTATTCGTAGGTAACATGCAAAAATACGTTTTACTTTACCCCTCTGCCACAAAGTCAATTTGGGAGATTAAGCGTGGCAATTTATCACACGGATAGGTTAATATGTTGACTTTTAGTTGGTCAAAGGACTAAATCATCAAAGAGGTTCTAAATTTGGACTCAACTTTTTGGCCGAGTACACTTTTCGTTGGAATCGACCATATGCATGACTACATCAGCAGCGTAATACACGATATTCTGCCAAATTTTTCAATATAATTCGGTTGTCGGTCAATAAATTATAGGTCTAATAATAGTTAAAAGGAATACATTATAAAGGAATTTTCGTGTAGAGAGGAAGAAGAAAATGCAATGGATGAAGAGGGAAAGAAAGAAGCTGAAAAGGTAAAAGTAAATCGGGGGGGGGGGGAGGGGGTGGGGGTGGGTGAGGGGTAATCAATGTATGTGATTGAACCCAAACAAAATGAATGAATAATAAGTTTTAAGGAAACATATACGTAATAGGCCGAACACAGTCTGTGTCAAATAAAATGGTACAGTTGGAAAACATTTTTTTATAGTGTGAAGGTTAATATCAAAGTGGTATTATTTGTTATTTTCATAAAGCAGAAATATCAATCTTTCTTCTGCAGTGTTTTTCATCACATTGGGTGCAGTATTTTTTGAGATATGACTAATTTTCTACAATCAAGAAAAATCCATTTTTCGCACGCCGTCCCATGCCTTTGTGTACGATTTCGCATAATGACCGTGAATCCAGCGCTCCAGAACAATAGAAGTGCGTAATTTCGATTTGTTCCTCGTCGCACAAAACTTAGCATAACTTTTGTTTTACGAAAGCAAATTATACAGGACAAAGCGCATCAGCAAGAAAAATCTTTTTGCTTTAATTTGGTACCATAAAACACACATTATATGAAAAGATTTCACACCTAAATAATTTTTTCCCCGACTGTACCATTTTTTTTTACACAGACTGTATAAACAGGGAAGCCAAAAATACGGAATGATTATAATAAAAGTTTTTACAAGTAAGGCCATATTTTATTTATATTTTTATTAACTTATATGGTTGTATCTTCGCAGAGACGGAACTACGTTGACATGTTGAAGGCGGTTTTGAAATATGTCGGGGAGACATCTCCGCAACAGAAAATGGTGTCTCCGGCGAAGGAGAAAAAATATCAAAGACGTCTCTAATACTTTTTTTTTTCGTCGTGAAGACACTTTTCACGTCACGGAGACGTCTCGGAGACATCTTTGCGACGACCCCGCAACAAATTTCAAAACCGTCTCAAAGTAGTCTCAAATCCGTCTCTGCGAAGACAGACATCGCCATGAATACCGCATGGTTTATTTATTACAGAAAGGTGGGGGAAAAAAAAACAAAACTTGAGGGGCTAAACATTATTTTATTACGATCCTCTCGTAGAGTCACAGACCTCTGCTTAGATGTAACATAAAATAAAAGATAGGGTCAATCTTAAGATTGATATCAATCGTAAGTCTTAGGTTTAACGTGTATTAAAGATACCAATCGTAAGGTCGATAGTATGCCCCTCTATGGTATAGGGCAGCAGACTGTGGGCACATTATTGTTTTCAATATAGGGCCTCTCCTTATATGATTAAGTAAAGCATTATAGAGTACATTAAATGAATTAACACAGCGTGTCAATTTACATATAGCGAGATTAAAGTCTTTGATGTAGCCCTGGGTATTGTCCTATAGCCTGTCACGCTCCCCCGTCACAAACACACATAGCACCATTGATCTGTAGTCAGTGCAAACACCCAAACAATTAATTCTGGCGCAGTGTTCTGCCATTCAATGGCCGTAGATGGCCGTAGATGAAGCTATACATGTTTCCCTTTTATATCACGGAACAAACAAAACGACGGAAGTCAATTGTAATTGGCCCGCGCTCTTTCTCGAACAGAAAATCAAAAGTGCCGCGATAAGGGAACGCCGTACGAGGCGCCGCGCCACGGCGTTCACGCGCCACGCCGAGATGTTTTTACGTACCTAAAACGGAATGCATAAAGTAGCGCTAAAACATGGTTCATAATAATTAACTTTTTTGTTGACCATTACAAACTCTTCTCTTTCAGACTATGTTTGATAAATGAGATCGATTTAACAGAGTGCATGAAGTAGTGCTGAAACATGGTTTATTAATATATAATTATTTGTGGGCAAACTGTCTTCCTTCTATAACCCAACTTTTTCTTTTCACAAGGCAATCGATAAACCATTAGGGGCAAAACTACAGTTCTGCAAATTCATCTCAAAATTTCGCAGATTATTATGATCGATAAGTGCATTACATTTTTACTCGTATGCCCTTAAGTTATGATTACTTATACAGATTTTCTAGTATTGTGTGAATTATGTTAATGAACACCATCAATACAAACACTTATGATGAGACTTTGTCATATTCGTATTGTTTAAACAAGTGAATTAGGCCTATGCCATTCTCCTCCTTCTCTCACTTTCAGCTTTATTTTATTTCTTTCTTTATTGTATCTCTTCTTTACTTCCATCTCATTTGAAACACTATTAATTAGAATTTTTATATTGACTCACACCCACCCAAACACCCCTCACACCCACACACACACACACACACACACACACACACACACACAGGGTATTATAATACCCAAATAACACAATCTGTAATGGGAGAGGGCGCTGTGATATGAATGAAAGAAAAACCCAAGTCCTGGACTTGGGCTTTTTTTTACATTCATACCAGATTTTTTTTCTTTATTTAAGGCAATTCTGAGATTATTTCAGATTCATCATTTATACACAAGATGAGTCATTGTATAAGGAACAATTTCCCATATTTAACTCAATTTCGCCAAAAATTGGACTTGGGCCATTTTTATTTTCAAATACTCAAGTGTTTTGTTGAAAAATTAGAATATTGTTAAAAAGTCATTTATTCACAGTTTTGATAATCAGCTTGAAATTTTTTTTAAATGACATTTTAACTAAGGCATGACATGATGATTCTACCTAAAAAAAAAACGCTCACATAGTAGCTAATAAAGTTACTTACACGGATATAAAATGCCTTGTACAGGTGCTTCGTGTCCCACAAAAAAACGAAATAGCTATTGACGCTCTGGATGGGTATACTATTAAAATTACAACATTATATTATTTATATCTTTACAACCATCAACTACAATTCATTCTCTACAACTGGATAAAAGTTTATTTGATATAGTCCAATGATCACAAAGATAGAAGAATTTATTTTCCATTACACATCAGAAAACGTCTTCATCCAAGCTTTGTATTAAGCCCAGCGCACACATTGCGATGCGATTGCACTAAGATCCGATTGCAACAAAATTGCAGTGTGTGCGCCAACCTGCAACACGCTGCACTGCGATGCGATGTGTTGCAGAAGAATCGCAGACCAAATCTCAGACATTTGACATGTCAAATCTTCCTGCGATTTTCCTGCGATTTTGATAATTTCAGCCAATCAGATTGGCTAGAGATGGAGGTTGCATTACTGCGCGCCTGCGCGTAAAAGAGGGGTACCATGGTGATATGCAGCGCCTGTTGCAATGTGTGCGCTGGCCTGCGATGCGATTGCACTGCGATGCGATTGGCAATTTGTTGCAATCGGATCTTAGTGCAATCGCATCGCAATGTGTGCGCTGGGCTTTAAGGAGTATGTGTATCAGGTCCAGCTAACGAGAATTTGTTATCTGTTCAAGTGGAAAAAATTATATTTATTCACGTTCAGCCACGGGCGTAAATCTGCAATTATTTTCCTGGCTTCAGGACTTGGATGACCTCTTCATACAGGAAAAAAAAAATTATCAACATGTAAATTTCCAAAGTCATAAAAAAGGTTAATAATAATGATGATAATACAACAACGACTTTTTGGATTAGGCATTACTGAATTTCATTTTAAACACCTTTTTTACACGTATTTTTTAAATTTTATTTTATTTCTTTTTTTTTTTTTTTTTTTTTTTTTTTTTTTTTTTTTTTGCTCATGAAAAGAATCAATGTCAATACCATAAAAAAAAGAACTTTTAAAGATATAGTGGATTTAAAAATAAATAAATAAATAAATAAATAAAATAAGGAATACAATCCTTTCCATGATGTAGTTATTGTTAATGTAATTTTTATGTTTTGTGATGATTGATGATATGGCTTCCTTGTTAGCACCGGTATCCGCTATGATGGGCGCTCATGGCACTTGTTCTAAACAATGTCTTACAAAATTCAAACTGTCAAAGTCGGTGCTGTAGTAAATGTAAAATGTCTTCCATAATTCTCAAGATGTAGCTATTGTGAAGGAAGGGAACAGGTAGGTTTTCAGTGTGATAGGAAAGTTGAAAAAGATTCGGCCTTCCTGATGAAAGGCTCTGCAAGACGTCTGCGTAACGCAGAGCGGGGATGGAGCGGTGATGGCCGCACCCTTCGTGAACACGGGGGGGCTTTTTCTCGAAGGGTGCATTAGGGGAGGGAGTCAAATTAACGCACCCATTCGGAACACCGGGGGGGGGGGCTTTCTCGAAAGGCAGTGTTTAGTAGTTTTCTGAACCAGTCGTTTTTATTGAAATTATTCATTAAATAATAACAATATAATATTAATAGATTATAATAATAATAATGATAATAATCGTAATAATAATACCCAATATTTGTATCGCGCCTTTCCCAAATATAATAGTATAAATAGAGGAGAGCTTGCATTTTTGTTGATTTTGAAGTTCATAATTCTAGAACCCCCCAAGTATTTATAGATCATTTGAATCAATTGAAGATAAATAGCGTGTTTTCTATTCTGAATAAATTCACATTTGCATGAAGCTTAGAAGCTCCGCCCAACAATATTTAACCAGCCTTAAATAGAAAAGTAGCCTTTTTGTTGATTTTTGAGCCATGAGGCACGGACGCTTGTAGTTGGACACAGACACACATGCTCGACCCCTTTTTTTTATATTTTGATAACCGAGCGGTTATTAAAAAACATAAACGAATGTGACCGGAGGAGACTCGGGGGCGCGCCCCCTCCACTCCAGTGTCATGCAAAGTCTTTCGTGCAATCTGGCAATGGAAGGGAACCAAACAAGTCCAAACAATCGTTGAAGAATGGAGGGCTGGGAGTAGGGAAAAATATTGCTTCTCCAACGGAGTCCATGATGAGAATGATTTTATTTCAGACACAATTCTTCCACAGATCAGATGCAAGTTTTAAGTTTACGCGTGGGAAAGTGTGTTGCGCTTTGATGTTGAAGAACAAAACAGACCGCGTTTCTATGATAATTGCCGACATGCGCGTTATGACATATTTATGTAGATTACGCGGCGCTTTGATTAGTCGGCAAATTTGAAAACAACTCAACAGTTGTTCTCTATTTAAATGCATTCTCCCACGATTGGCTCAGGTATACAATTTGACGCAAGGGTTGTTGCTATCTTTTTATCCCAGTTCGACATAATATATTGCAAGATTTCTAACATGGCACCAAGTAATCAAAACATTCATTTAATCCTCTAATTCTTTCTTCTTTCTTTGTAATTTTTTTTTTCTTCATAATTTAAGATCAAGAATGGGGCGACTCCGCCCTACTTCGACGATATATTTAAGCATATAGGAGCGGCCGGCATTCATGGGCATCACTCCGAACTTGAGATGGGGCGGGGGCGGGGCACAGTGGGCCAGAATGCCTTCAAACCATGCCAAAATTATTTACTCATTGAAAAGGGTTAATAAAATTACTATGAACTGGTAACTATAGGTTTTTGGACCCGTGGAATCCGATGGGCATATTTTCAAATCCATATGACGTCAGCAAAATACTGTTTTCTGATTGGACAATGCAAACGTGCAGTGTTACACGTTGAAAAGTTATATTTCACTTTGACAAATTGGCTTATTGAAGGTTTTCTTGACCCAAGGAACACAATCATCGCATATTTGACTTGTTCTGACGTCATCAAAACACTGTTTTCTGATTGGATGAGGCGCATAGCTCATTTTATCTTACATAAACTTTAATATGTATTTGAAAAGGGTTAATAAAGTTAATCTAGATTGTGTTGTATGTGTTTTGAGACCCGTACAATCCAATGGGTGCAATTTCAAATCCATGTGACGTCAGCAAAATACTGTTTTCTGATTGGACAATGCAAGTATGCATTGCTACACGTTGAAAAATTATATATCGCTTTGACAAGTTTCTATAAAAGGGTTTCTCGACCCAAGGAACACATTCAACGCATATTCGATTTGCTCTGACGGCATAAAAACGTTGTTTTCTGATTCGATAAGGTGCAAATTCATTTTATCTTACAAACATTTTTATATTTTTAGGTTGTAATTATATTCGTGGAGTATTTTAACCTAAGGAACGACGATTATTGTATATTTCAATTACTCTGACTCATAATAATTTTTATCTTTATTATTTTTATTTTGTTTAGTTTTATTTTTTGTTTTGGTTTTTTTTATAAGGTATATATTCATTTAAACCCATATAATTGTTTATTAGTTTGATGATTAAAGTGGGACTTAAAGGTTACAGGACATAAGGAACATAAAAGAACACAATTCAAATTGATCTGATCTCATTCAAAAAGTGCCCCAACATCATAAACATTATTTTATCTGATTGAATAGACACACATTCATTGTGTAGACCTTAAAAGCTTTTCTAGGATTTCCAGGGCAGAAGTAAACTCAGTTATAGAAGTGAATTAATCGCTCTCCCTTTTCTTCTTAAAAAGCGAGAACTTAATCTTTTAAAAAGGAATTCTTATTCAATAAATATATTGTGAAAAGAATCATATTTGAAATTTGAAAACGTCAGCAGAAGGAGTTTTACATAACAGCATTGATATTTTCATAACGTTTTTGTAGGTGAAATATGGTAGAGCCTATTTCTAAAACTCGCCGTGCAATCAGGCTTATTTATGAATTGAAAACTATTCTTAATGATGGTTTCTTCGTCTACTATTGAAAAATTAAAAGCTATCGTTTACAGTGTTTATTTTTCATTCTTAATTACGCCATCTACGTTGAGATTTGTGTAGAAACATATGTGCATGCGTAAAAATCCAATATTTACCAATATCCGTGTACGTTTTTTTGAAACGCTTTGGAATACTCATTAGCTAACATTAGAGCAAAAATTACATCTTTGGAAAGACTAGATTGGTCAATAACTTGTGATATGTATAGTCGCCCCTGGAATCGCCTGGAATCTAAACTAAAAAGTTACTTTTCAAAAAAAATTCAAATTTCGACGATTTTTGTTCATTTTATTACTTATATCTCCAAAATAATACTTTCTCAAAATTTCAATATATAATCCTAAATGGTCACTAATAATAAAAAAATGCGTAAGTTTCAGCCTGATTGATGAACGCTTTATATTCTATAAAGCTTTTTGTGAATTTGCCTCTTTTCTCACATTTTTGAGCAATTTTTGGAATTATACCATATTCAAATGGGTAAATAACACCTTAAAAACTCGCTAAATTTAAAAATATTGATGATTCAATAAAATTTAGGATGTTTTCTTCCCAAAACATATGAAAAATAAAAAATTCAGATCAACTTTTTTGAATTTTGGCACAGTTTGGACAAATTCTGGCCCACTGTGCGGGGTGGTAACAACATGGACCTCGCCTCGGCTTTCCAGCTACTTTAATACTCAAATAATTTGGTTAATAATAAGAGTACTAGAAAGTGCCCCTTTGTTTTTCAATATATCTTTTAACCCATCTTTTCGGCTCGCGTTTCGCGCTCGCGATACTACATCATACACTGTTAAAAAAAAAAAAGGTAACTTGCAAGAAAATGAGTAAACTAATGCTTTACTCCCAACGGAGTAAACTAATGCTTTACTCCCAACGGAGTAAATTTTGTTTCCTCTTAACAAGAGTCAAAAGGTAATCTCGCAAGAAAATGAAGTAAACTAATGGTTAATGGTTTTACCCTTTCGAAGCTAGGATTAGGAATGATACATAGATGACTAAAAGTTACTCTTTTCTGAGTAACATTTAGCTCAACCGCATGAGTAATATTTTTAGTCAGTAACATTTAGCTCAACCGCATGAGTAATATTTTTTACTCAATTTCACGCGAGTTACCTTTTTGCTCAATATTGGGTAAGATTTTACTCATTTTTTTTAGAGTGTAATGCACAATTAACTCAAATTTTGAGCTCAAAATTTTATACCAATTCAGTAGGGTATAGAATGCACAATTAACTCAAATATAAAAATCAAATATACTAATCATAATGCACATACTAAATAGGGTCTATAATACACAATTACGTACAATTTCTTATACTATAGAAAGTGCCCTTTATCTGTATATCATTTAAAACCCAAATTTTCTGCTCGCGCTTACACGCTAGCGGATACTAAACCATAATGCACAAATATCTCCATTTTGAGCTCAAAAATTTCGGTTGCGCTTCGCGCTTCGCGCTTGCAGATACCAATAATTCAGTAGGTAGGCCTACATAATGCACAATTAACTCAAATTTTACCTCAAAATTTTCATATCACGCTTCCGCGCTCATGGATACTAAATTTAGTCTTAATGCACAATTATCTCAAATATTTCGGCTCGCGCTTCGCGTTCGCTTGCTTTAAAGTTGCCCCCCCCCCTCTGAAAAATCCTGGATCCGCGCCTGCCATACATTCGTTATTTTAAGCCCTTCAGCCCCCAACTATCTTAATCCATTAGCTCTGGCAGTAAATAGCTTAATTTTCGGAACGAACCTTTTCTATGTTAGGAATAACGAACCTTCGGAAATAACGAACACTACCCCAGCGCTTGTGGACTACCGGACCTGAAGCGCGGCCGCGGACTATCGGACAGCTGCTTGGGGGGGGGGGGTCTATAATTATGAACTTCAATATCACAACAAAAAAATGAAGCTCTCCTTAATTTCTCCTATTATAATCTAGTAATATTATATTGTTATTATTTAATTAATAATGTTCATAAAACGACGGAAAACGTTCAGAAAACTACTAAACAAAGCCTTTGGAAAAGCCCCCCCCCCCCCCGCGGTGTTCCCGAATGGGTGCGTTAATTTAACTCCCCTCCCTCAACCCACCCTTTCGAGAAAAAGCCCCCCCCCCCCGTGTGACGAAAGGGTGTGCGCCATCCCCGCTCCACCCCCGCTCCGCAACCTGACGAGCCAGTCCGTTGAGACAGTATACCCCTACTTGCAACTCTATTAGTTCTCTTTTCCAAGTGTGACCAGGGACGTGAGAGGAGACCCTGGTGTGACAAACACCTCAACCAAGATAATATCTAATCTAAAAAAACATCTGTTCCTTGACCTCGGTCCAAACAGTGGTCACCCAAGGTCACAGCTGGGGGCCAATATTGTTTACATTAAACAATCAATATGTCTGTATCGATACATTTTTATTGGTTTTTTATTCTTCTATTTTCCTTATTCCGAGGTCGATTTTCTTCGTTCGAAATTGAAAACGAATTAACATTTGATTTCTAAATATAATATGCCTTTGAAAACTTGAAATATATCAAATACAATCATTTCATTCCCATGGGCCGACAACAGGCAGAGCTACTCTTACGTAATATCACAGCTGTTGTTTATCATTAACCCTGGCTCACCTTGAAGCCCTGCGAGCAAAGGTCTCAGCAAGGAACAACTTGTCGCGTCGCTTGGCTGGTACATCATGGGGTGCATCAACATCCACCCTTCGCACAGGTGCTCTAGCTCTGGTCTACAGCTCTGCTGAATATGCTGCTCAAGCGTGGTGCAGGAGCACACACACCAAGAAGCTGGACTGTGCACCAAATGACACCATGCGTCTAATCACTGGATGCCTTCGCCCAACACCAACTGATCTTCTTCCAGTCCTCGCTGGAATTGCGCCACCAAGACTACGTCGCGAGCATCTAACAGACAAGCTGACAACCAAATCCTTGGCTGATGATGACCACCTCTTGCACAAAATAACGACAAATTCCCAGGACCTAGGTCGACAACGCCTTCGATCACGCCGACCTTTCTCCCGACACGCAGCCGCCCTCATCAGATCAGATTTCAGTCTCATCCAGGAATGGGAAAAGAGCTGGGAAGAGACGATTCGCCCACGGCAGTTTACTACTCCCCTTGGCATCAAAGCTCCTGCTGGCTCTAATCTACCTCGGAGGGAGTGGGTAACACTCAACCGGCTACGAACTGGGGTTGGCAGATTCAATGCCAACAATGCGATTCACCAGCATGCATCTGCGGTGCAGATGAGCAGACGGCAGATCATATTATCTACAGCTGCCCTGACCTCCAACCACCTGATGGGATGACTGACCTAACAAGCCCAAATGATGCACAAATCAAATGGCTCACCCAACTTCGAGAAATAGCCTGACTTACAACACTACTTACTACTATAACTCATACGAAAGAAGAAGATGAAGATTAACCCTGGCTCAACGCTCAGGCTTGCCAGCAGAGTTGAAAAGTTAGATAACAGGGATTACCTGGCCATATGCAGGGTCGATAGTGCTTGGAAATGAATATCTTGGAGCTTCAAACGAGGTTTTTTTGATAGGGGGGTATAGGACCTGAATTCGGCTCTAATACTCAGGTAGGCTTGCTAACGAGGAGTTGACGTAATGACAGACGATCGTTGCAAGCCCTGATGAAATGTGGAAGGCTATTCCACAGCTTAGCTCCTGAGATGTAGAAAGCTCTGTCTCCCCATACTGCGCGGCTGAGACTTTTCGTCAACAAAGCTTGGTCTGCGGATCTTAGACTGCGTGCTGGTTTATGGATTGTCAAAAGCTCTGAGATGTACAACGGTGATTTATCATTGAGTGCTTTGAAAACCAGAACTCCGAGTTTGAAGATTATCCTCTGGTTGATGGGCAGCCAATGAAGATCTCGCAGGATTGGAGTGATGTGAGCTCTCTTCCTCTGTCGAGATACGAGTCTTGCAGCCATATTTTGGAGGCGCTGAAGTCTTTGCAGTTGATGTTTACTCAAACCGGATAGGATTGAGTTGCACAAGTACATGTCCAGTGGAGTTGTTACAAAAGCATGTACAAGCTGTTCAGCAACATGCTTGTTAATATACTTCCGTATTCTTCCAAGGTTACGTATGGAGACGCAGGCCGATTTGGATACAGATATGATGTGCTGCTCCATGGTCAGTGAAGAATAAAAAATCACTCCAAGATTTCTCACTTGATCCGAAGGTTTGATAAGAGTGCTGCCGAATGTCAGGTGGTCTATGTGCACTTTAGCTCTTTGCTGACGTGAGCCGACGACCAGAATTCGGTTTTGTCCTCGTTTAGCTTTAGGTAGATACTTGACAGCCATCCGTAGATATCAGTTAAGCAGGATTCATTGCGTTGTAGTGCTGAATCGACCGCAGCTTGCGTTGGATCAACAGTGCAATTGAGTAAAGATATCATGCAAATTTTCTTTAAACTTCATTTAAAAAAATTTAATCATGGGCTCGCAAGTAGGGGTCCCAAAATAAGAGTCAATGAAGATGTCATTTGACTACGTACTTTATTCGCAACATAAAAACGAAACTTGGATTGAGAGGTTTTCTGATTAGTGCTGAAATAAGGCTCATATCTTTGTGTTCGATGAACCATATCACATAAAATATAAGCCAATTGTATGAAATAAATGCTAGTTTAGGATTCTAAAATCATATGTAACATCATTTGGTAATTTTAAAATTATACTCATTTAGAGTGATTGGCATTTATTTGTGGGACACGCTGTATAATAGTTATGATTGCTTTAGTTAGGTTAAATAAATCATTAAATAGGGTGGCTGGTTCATGCTTAAAATACATGTACATGAATGTATTATAAATATATTGTGTATTTTGAATTATAGTTTACTGGAACTTCTTTGAGGGGAACGTGTAATAACATGAATGGCTCTTGTATGAAGTATAAATACTTTGTTAATAACAATTATTATAGTAATTACCCGATACTACAGTACAATATAATGCATATGGTAATATTAAAGATATTATACAACTTGACAAAAATATCAAGGAATTTAATGGTTGAGGTTTGATTTACACATTCACCGTATAAGTATCTGAATGGGCACCTCCTGTATTTTTTTTTTTAATACGATATAATTAATTTTGTTGAAATGTACCATTTAATTTGTTGGATATAAACCATTAATCAATCGTGGATATTGTGAAGCGTAAGAAATGGAAATATCAGTAAAATCGCTTGCCGTCATATATTAACTTGTATCATATACAGATAACAACATAACATCATATTGCACATCATTTATAAATAGTATAATTAATAACGGTGAACGTTCGAGGTCTGAGAAACAAAGAAAAAACGTGATATGGTATTCACATGGTGTAAGCAGCAAAGATGCGATATATTGCTGCTTCAAGAAACATACTGGACGGATAATATTCTAAAAATCATAAGAGACGAATGGAAAGGTCAGTGTTATTTTTGCAACGGATCGAATTACTCGAGAGGTGTAGCTATCCTTATAGCGAAAGACCTACCGATATCAATTGAAAATGTGTTTCACGACCAGGAAGGACGAGTAATTATGATAAATGTGAAAATTGATGAATGTAAACTATGTATGTATTGTAAATATTTATGCACCTACAGAAAACAAATATAGAGAACGTTTCTTTAGAAGATTGTCAACATGGATGCAGTCAAATAAAAAAAAAAAACAGGTTATGATTTAATAGTAGTTGGTGATTTTAATTCCATTCTGTGTTCAAAAAAAGATGTAAAGAGAAACAAGAATAAGTATTACAAAACACCAGTTAACCTAAAAAAGCTTACTAAATTTTTTTATTTATGTGACATATGGAGGTACAGAAATCCTTCGAAACAACAGTTCACAGGGAGAAATGTATCTTTAAATGTGGCTTCGCGCCTAGATTATTGGTTTGTTAATAGCAGACTTAAGTCTAAAGTAATAACGAGTGATATACGTCCAACAATTCGATGTGATCATAATTCTATATTTTTAAAGTTGTTGGTAGGTAAAGTAGAAAAAGGACCTGGATATTGGAAACTGAATTCCCAGGTTCTCAAGGATGAAGATTACAAAAGAAAAGTAAGAAATATAATTAGGAAGACAGAAAGCATGAACCTTAGTTTTTGTGAAAAATGGAAAATCATAAAAATTAAATGTCGGGAATACACCCAAAATATTGTTCTGATAAAAAGAAGAAAACATGTGTTTTAAAGAGAAGTTTAGAAAAAACATTTATGAATCTGAGTGATAAACTAGATAGTCCAAGAGATGTTGATGATGATACAAAAAAAGAATATGTAAGAGTAAAATGTGAACTAGAAGATATATATATATAAAAAGAATGTAAAGGGGCAAGTGTTAGGTCCCGAATAAAATGGTTAGAGGAAGGTGAAAGAAATACAAAATATTTTATGAGTCTAGAAAAGAAAAATGGTGAGAAGAAAAATATTACAAAATTAAGAAAAGATAATAAGATTATTGCGAAAAGAACTGATATTCAGCAAGAGGTAGTTACATTCTATGAAGAGGTATATAAAAGTAAAAAAAGTAAGCAAAGAAAATATTAAACACTATTTTGATGGGAATACGGTAAATAAATTAACCGAGAACGAGAAAGCCTCATGTGAGGGATTATTAACTTTTAAAGAATGTCGAACAGCTGCTTTTAATATGCCTAAAAATAAAACCCCGGGGCTGGATGGACTTTCAATAGAATTTTATCAAGAATTTTGGAATGAAATATGGTTTACGCTTGTGCACGCTTTGAATGAGAACTTCAGTAATAATATCATGTCTAAAACACAAAGGCAGGGCGTTATCACATTAATACATAAAAAAGGAGAAGCAGAGAGCTTGAATAACTGGAGACCAATTACTTTATTAAACTACGACTACAAGATAATGACGTCAGCCTTGGAAAATAGACAACATAAAGTGATACCCAATATAATTCACGAAAACCAAGTTGGTTACACCAAAAAAAGATTAAGTTGTTTCAATATCAGACTAACTCAGGATGTTTTTGAATATATAAAGAAAAATAATTTTGAAGGTGCATTAATGTTAATTGATTTTAGAAAAGCCTTCGATATGATAGAGTTTCAATTTATCGAAGAGAGTTTGGTCAACTGTAACTTTGGTGCAGATTTCCGATGTTGGTGGAAACTTATGTATGAAAATGTCGAAAGCTCAGTTTTAGTGAATGGATGGAGAACTGCCAATTTCAAACTAGGCAGAGGAATTACAGAAGGATGCCCTTTATCAGCCTTGTTGTTTGTTTTGGGTGTTAAAATTATGGCAGATAAAATAAGACAAAATAAGAAAATTAAAGGAATTAAATTTGGAAAAAATGCTACTTATAAAGAGTTAAAAATTTTACAATATGCTGATGACACATCAGTTTTTTTTTTCAGAGAAAAATCATCAATGAAATATATTATACAAGAGCTAGAGCAATTTGGAGATGCAGCTGGCCCTGTAATTAATAAAGACAAAACAATGTTAAAATGGTTAAGCCCAACTAAAATGGAGTGGAGTTTCGACGAATATGGTCTTCACTGGACAAATGATTGTATAAAATATTTAGGTGTGCACATAGATAACGACAAAGAGTCTGTAGTGAAACTAAATTGGGAACCAAAATTAGAAAAAATCCAAAGAATAGTAGATAATTGGCGTCGAAGAAATCTCACGATTATAGGAAGAGTTCTCATAATTAAGAGATTACTTGTAAGTCAGATAATACATTTAATAATGTTCTGTCCGGTACCAAATTCTATCATTAAAAAACTTATCAAAATTATATATAACTTTGTATGGAATTCAAACATTGATAAAGTGAAAAGAAATATAATTAGCAGAAATTTTGCAGACGGAGGCAACAAAATGATTGATATTCAAAATTTAATATATAGTTTCAGATTGAAATGGCTAAATAGAATACTTGATGAATCTGATTGTTATTGAAAGATTTTGCAAATATATATTTCGAACAATTAGGAGGTTTGAAATTACTTTTAAACTGCACAATTGGACAAAACATGATAGAAAAACATTTTGTAGGGAAATTGCCAAGTTTCTACCTAGAGATCTTGAAAGCATGGTCACAAATAAAAGAAAAATGTAAACAGTATAACTTATATTCAGATCAACAGATCTTGTGGTATAATAAATATGTTACGTACAATAATCACCCTCTTTTCTATAAAGAATGGTATCTAAGTAAAATAATCTATTTTAAAAATATTTGTAATAATGGAACTTTCATTTCCACAACAACACTGAAAGATACGATCGAACAAAAAAATGCTATAGCAAATGCCTTTTTTATTATTTTAAACTAAGAATCTCAATACCAAAGGTTTGGATAAACAATTTGAAACGAGGAAATGTTTTATCAATTCCAATTATAACTATTTGTAAAAAAGAGAGAGAACTAAAAACGTTGTCAAGTAAAGTGTGTTATCAAATTTTGACTAAAAAGGAAATTGTTCAGAAATGTCCCCCGTATTGGGAAAATATTATCGAAATAAACATAGACTGGAATCAGGTTTTTAAAAGGAATTTGAAAGACATAAAAGAAAACAGATTAAAACAATTCAATTTTAAAATGCTGTACAATCTGATTCCAACAAAGCGAATGCTATTCGTATGGAAAGTAGAAAATTCCGATTCGTGTAATTTATGTAAATGCCGAGAAGATTTAATTCATGCATTCCTGGAAGGTCCATTGAATATGCCTTTCTTTAGAAAGCTAGTAGAATTGATAAGAACAGTTTGTAATGATAACATAGACGTCAATATACAAACATTTCTGAAAATGCATAAAGAAAATGATATTGACGATATTCTCACTATAGCCTTTTGGAGCATCTATAAAATGATAATTCTTAGAAATGAAAGTGGTAAAGATAAAAGGAAAACCAAATTATGGTGGATTTTTCTGAAGGAAGTTAAGATACGTTTAGATATAAATGTGCATTTTGTGAAAAAAGGAAAACCTAATTTGTTATATTTCTCGATATAAATTGATGTATGTAAAATATCAAATGTAACATGATTTTAGATCAATAAATACACCTGTAAAGGTTGAAAGAAAAAAAAATAACGGACTTAATATTGAATTTCGGGGGAAGCCTACAAATATGTTGGGAATATAAAATTTAACATTACAAATATGCACAAATTGTTTGTTATTGGTCAAGTATTTTTTTTTTTTATGAATTCCAAGTCGACCTCTTTTATATTTAATAATGATGCAATTGAATATTTGAATATGGGGACGAACTGAAGGATGTTTATGTGTAGCAAATTAGGATTTTGGATAGTTTGCCTTTTACTTCAAGTATTGTGGGTCCCAATTCAGTGCTTTAGATTATAAAGAAAGATAGGCTCATGTATGAGTAACAAAATTCCATGATTAAGTGATATAAGCCAAGAAATGGATTTGGATGGTTCTTATATTTAGATATTCAATATTTTTTTTAATATTGTGGTCAAAATCATTAAAAGCCTTTGAAAGATCAACCAACACACCAAAAAAGCGCAAAGATATAAATATCATATAAACACAACACAAAAATAAAGTTCCCCCTATTTCGGATGTCAATAATTTTTGAACCAGGTGGAATTTTAAAAATCTAATTATATGTCCATGTAGGGAATTTAGTTAGCCACAAAGGGGATGAATTTTAGGGAAAATCATCGTTATAAATGTGAAAAGGGAACTTCTCTTTAACATGGCTACTGCTTCTTGTTGGAAAATGTAGTCGAGATAAAAACAAGAGGAGATTGGCGTTGCTGAAAACCACTCTATTTGCCAAGCTTTTGGGTATATAAAGCCTTCTTAAACGGCTGTATAACAAAAACCAAAACAAAACATATAAATAGTACAAAGGAACAATTTCTTTTTACATAATTATAACAAACATATATATAGATAAGTCTACGCAAACACACATATTTACTTATATATACACATGCACATTTCAACTATATAAAATTCTAAAACATAATCAAATCTTATTATGTATTATTATTATTATTATTTAACTAAAGCAGAAATATTCTTATTCAAGCAAGGTCATGCATTTTGAGTGACCTGAGCAGAATTGATTATTAAAGAGGATATAATTTGTTTTTTAATAAAGGATAATCAATCTTGCATATTCCAGTTTCTCAAAAAATAATAAGATAATATAATTTTGACAATTATTCCTGTTCCCGGTAAACATTACATTTATGAGGAAAACAGCTTTGTTGAGAAGAAAATAACACAAACAAACAGATTAAATATGTACATGATTGGGTTAAAAATTAAATGAAATACCCTCTGTCGGATTTTCAAATCAAATGTATCATAACCAGTACTCTTTCCATCTATTATTTAGAACTTTGTTTAATATTTCAATGTTGTAAAATGTATAAAAAATAGAGTGTTTTGATGGGTATAAATAATATGACAGAAATATATTCCGCGGATCCGCGGATTTCCACTTTTTCCTCGATTCTCGAAAATGGGGAAGAAATCAACGCAGATATGCATTGTTTGTTTGGTTTTTTTTTTTCAAATATATATATCTGTTTCTTAGCGCTACCATAGCCATTACGAAAATACGCGTAAAAGCTGCAGTTGGCTAACTGCGAGGCAAGTGCAGACATGCGGTGCGCGGGTGACGAAACGTAATTCCCATTCAGATTGTGGTCGCCTGTGCCGGCCCGCTAGCTACCTATACAGCGCTTATCTCCGTATGTGTTTTGAAGGGGGTTCATTTTTGTCTCGATACTATTTCAAGAGAAATTCAAACTAAAATGCCCCTGATAATTGTTGTTTCAGCAAATTTTTTTTTAATATGGGCTAAAGCTCGTCTGGTCATCATGTGTGTTTTATTTGTTTGATTTAGTTTAGTGGTTAAGTATAGGCCGAATTGTTTACTGTAAAGTAATAATAACGATTATTTTAATTTATGATGTTAAGCGGATATAGACGTATTTGAATGTATTAGGCCCTATGCGCTTTATAAGAAGTTTATATTATTATTATTTGTTATTATTCTGACTTTTGACCATTTCTTTCTTTTTTCAAACTCTACTTTGTGTGTTAAACGAAATATGATTCTTACAAGCTTAATTGCCACATATAAAATTAAAATTGTTAGATGCATACATACGCCTTAAAATTTAAAGTTTTGATACCTTTTTTCGCCACCAAATTGTCCATTTATGGTTCAATTGTTTAATTCTTTTGGGGAACTTTTTTGTTTTCCCGGCTGACCAAAGCCCCCAGGAAACTGAAAGCGGTATAGGGTTGATGTTGTTTGTTTAGTTAAATCCAGGTTTTGCTTAGAGACTTGTATTAAAGTATTGACGTCTTTGTTGTTGTCGTTCTTCTTCTTCTTTCTTTGAAATAAGGGTTGAATAAAATATTACAAATAACATGAATCTAGATTTAACTTTAAAAAAATAAGAAAAAAAAAGGACAATCTCAGTTTCCCCCCTTTTGTTTTTGTTTTTTTGCTTGGGTTAGGACGGAGGGGGCATTTGTTAGCCGGCTTAACGAAAGGGGGTCTAAAAATTAGGAGAACAAAAAATAAATAAATAAAGATGGGCATTGTGGGGTTTGAAAAGCATTAAAAAGAAAGAAAAAGAAATCTTTGGGAGGATGGGGAACGTCAATTAAATAACAACGATACCAAAACGTAAAAGCGGATACAAAAACTTCCAAGAAATTAACGCCGGAGCAAAATAATTGGAGTTAAAAAAAATAAACATGTTATATCAACTTTATTATCAACAATTTATTATATTAGAAAACTGAAATATGCAGTTCGGAACAATTCAAGATATTTGTGAACGAGCGGCGAAATTGAACTTACCTGAAATAGAGTAATTACCAGAGAAACACCTGAAAATATGGCACAATTATTGTCCTGTCATTATATTCCATCAAGATTCCTCACACATTCGCCGTATTGGATGCGTATCGACATTGCGGCAGATATTGCTATTTCGTGTTCATTTCGTGCTTACGTTCGCGAGACTGCGGAACGATAATGATCGTTGACAATCAAGCACTCCACTCCAAACTAATAACTACACGCAGGCAGCCGATGCATGCAGGGCCATTCTTCGAAAAGTGAACCTTTTTGGGACAGAATAAAGTTTTTGCTTCTTGATTTTAAAGCTGTATATTCAAATAGAACAATATCTGAAATTTCATGAACTGATGTTTTTTTTTTTCTTTTCTTTTTTTTCTTTTTTTTTTTTTCTTTTTTTTGCAATTTTTCATACTCATTTGCATAAATTAACATAAATGATAATTAGATGGAAAAACGGTACATAAAATTTCATTTTTTTTTTAAAACCCTGACTGGAATGGATATGCTGACTTTCTTACTTGGATCACTGTCATTATATTATTATGTATCTCTATTCCTTTTAATCTAACCCCCAAAACAATGTTGTTGAATTGATTATATTAAGATAATTAACCCTGGAAATTAATTGCCCTCAAATGTCACACACGTGACCAGAAAAAAAACCCAGAAAGTTTACGCCCCTCCATAACCATTACGTCAACCCCTCGTTTGCAAACAGACCTGATCTGACCATCCGTATTCAGGTCCCATACCCCCTTATAAAAAAAACCTCGTTTGAAACTATTTCCAAGCACTATCGACCCTGCATGGCCAGATAATCCCTGTTATTAAATTTTACAACTCCACAGGCAAGCTTGAGCGTTGAGCCAGGGGTAAATGATAAACAACAGCTGGGATGTTACGTAATAGTAGCTCTGCCTATGAGTAGGCCCTTTAAAATAAAATGATTGTATTTGATATATTTCAAGTTTTCACAGGCATATTATATTTAGAAATCAAATGTTAATTCGTTTTCAATTTCAAACGAAGAAAATCGACCTCGGAATACGGAAAGTACAAGAATAAAAAACTAATAAAAATGTATCGATACAGACATCTTGATCGTTTAAGCTGTGACCTTGGGTGACCACTGTTTGGACCGAGGTCAAGGAACAGATGTTTTTTAGATAGATATCTGGTTGAGGTGTTTGTTACACCAGGGTCTCCTCTCACGTCCCTGGTCACACTTGGAAAAGAGAACTAATAGAGTTGCAAGTAGGGGTATACAGTCCTCAAACGGACTGCGTTCGTCATGCCATGAGTCTGGTATTATTATAATTTGTTTCTCCAAAGCTAGATTTAATGTATCTTGCATCTCACCAAATACGAATCCGTGAAAAGTTTTAATTTGATTATTAATTAGCAAACAAATTGGTCAAACACGTGACCCAACTGGGGGCGGTCATAAAGGTCTGATTATTTTCACTTTTGAAATTAATTAATTTTAGCATTATTATGCTCCATAATGGTTCTGCAATAATTTTTGCGAAAAAAACAAAGAAAAACAAAAGGTCGAAAAAACAAAGAAATACATAAGACATTCATGAAACAATTAATTACATAAGGAATTTATTTCGATACCAAAATATTTCCGAGTACAATTGTTAGGAACCCTGTAACGACTATGGACACACACAAATAGGATTCCAGAAGCTTTAGTTTGTCATTTAGAACAAAAGTTTTATTTCATGCAATGCATAAATTATCAATATTAATTCAAATAAAAAAAATAAATATTATTTTGGGAAAATTAACAGCGCATTCTTGTAGTTTACATCGCACACTACCATCACGCAAATTGTCGGTGCGCTCGCGCGATCAACAGCCGAGATATTATAGGGGGCATCATGGCCCCCCTCCCTCCCCGTCCCACCCCCAGTCTTGACAGCATACCAAATCACCCCAGTGACTGATTAGGGTTGAGTTCATGAAAATTTTACCACAGCTAATATAGTAATTTACATTTACTTTTACAGCATATGTATCATATTTTCATTTTTCTTTACAGTTTGCTCTATGTCACACACGTGACCCACGAAAATGTCGCACACGTGGCCCGATATCACGATATAAAATGATAGATAAAAAAAGGAAATTTTTGATGACTCCTACCCAGTGGTATTTTTTGGTTAACAGATCTTTAAAACTCACAGGAATTTCAAAATGAAATTGAACTTTCAAAATCGTGTCGTTTTGTGAAGTTACACACGTGACCCACTTCTTTTTTACTCTGACCTTGAACATGCAAATCAGGCGCGATCCAGAGGGGGGCCGACGGGCCGGGCCCCCCCCCCCCCCAAAAAAAAAAAAAAAAAAAAAAGGAGGAAAAGGAGGAGAAAAGAGGAGAAAGAAGGGAAAAGGAAAAAAAAGAAGAAAATGAAAGAAAGAGAGGGAATAAGACCCGATGCTTGTACAATTTTCTCCCAACTTTATTCAATAATAAGCGCGAAATAGGCTTTATTATGTTCTAAACGACCACAACTAAGGCTTTAATGTGGGGAAGGCCACGAGGCCGATTTTTCTCATATTGTATTTTGCAATATAGGCTACTGCTCAAACGCCTTTTTTTAAGAAAAAGAAGTACATGAGTGACGAAAAGTAAAAATACGGAAAATATTTAAAACTAAAGTTTCAAATTTTCAAAATAGGCCTCGTGGACCCTTGCCTCCTGGAAAAATAGTCGGCCTCATGGGAATACTAGAAAGTGCCTTTATTTATTCAATATATTTTTTGAAACCCCAAATTTCGGCTCGCGCTTCGCGCTCGTTGATACTAGATCACAATGCACAAATAATCCAATTTTTACCTTTAAAAATTTTCAGCTCGCGCTTCGCGCTCGCGATACTAAATAGGGTCTAAAATACACAATTACTACGATTTTCTAGTACTAGAAAATGCCCTTTATTTATTCCATATAACTTAAAACCCCAAAAGTTTCGGCTCGCGGATACTAAATAAGGTTTATAATACCCATTTATCTACAATTTTTTATACTGGAAAGTGCGCCTTTACTTATTTTCTATATCTTTTGACACCCAAAATTTTCGGCTCGCGCTTCGCGCTCGCTGGTACTAAACCATCATGCACAAATAACTTCAATTTTTAGCTCAAAATTTCTGGCTCGCAGATACCAATTCAATATGGTATGTAATGCGCAATAACTCAAAATTTTACCTCAAAATTTTCAGCTCGCTCTTCGCGCTCGCGGATACTAAATAGTACTAGAAAATGCCCTTTTATTTATTCCAGATAACTTTTAAAACCCCAAAATTTTCGGCTGGCGCTTCGCGCTCGCGGATAATAAATAAGGTTTATAATACCCATTTATCTACAATTTTTTTATACTAGAAAGTGCGCCTTTACTTATTCTCTATATCTTTTAAAACTCCAAGTTTTTGGCTCGCGCTTCGCGCTCTCCGGATACCAAACCATAATGCACAAATAACTTCAATTTTTAGCTCAAAATTTTCGGCACGCAGATACCAAATCAGTAGGGTATATAATGCGCAATTAACTCAAATTTCAGCTCGCGCTTCGCGCTCGTGGATGCTAAATAGGGTCTATGATTCACAATTATCTACAATTTTTAATGCTAGAAATGCCCCTTTATTTATTCCATATTATCTTTTAAAACCCCAAATTTTCTACTCCCACTTCGCGCTCGCGGATACTAAATAGGGTCTATAATACACAATTATCTACAAATGTTTATACTAGAGAGTGCGCCTTTATTATCTTTTAAGCCCAATTTCGGCTGCGCTTCGCGTCGCGGATACTAACCATATTGCACAACAACTTCAATTTTTTAAGCTCATACCAATCTGTGGGTTATAATGCACAATAACTCAAATTTCAGCTCGCGCTTCGCGCTCAGCGGATACTTAATAGGGTCTATATACACAATTATCTACAAATTTTTTATATAAAAGTGACCTTATTTATTCTATTATCTTAAAACCCCAAATTTTCGTGCTCGCGCTTCGCGCTTCGGCGAATACTAAACCATATGCACACATAACTCCAATTTTAGCTCAAATATTCGGCTCGCGCTTTCGCGCTGCAGATACCAATTCAAGTAGGGTGCAAACCCAATTTTCGGCTAGCGCTCGCGCTCGGGATACTAACATATGCACACATAACTCCAATTTTTAGCTCAAATTTTCGCGGCTCGCGCCCTACTTCGCGCTCGCAGGATACCAATTCAGTAGGTGTGCAACAATTGGGAATAACATGCCGTTCTTCCAGGTAATATTAATGGCATAGTTTGCGCTCGCACGTCTGATGGTTTATAATGGGGTAATATCGTATTCTGGTGGCAAATTTAAGATATTTTAGATAATTTTGTTTAAAATAGTCCGATTTTTTTTAATTATTGTTTTTTTTGCTAGTGTATACTAAATTTTTTTTTTTTTTTTTATAGGAGTAAAAATGAATTGTTTAAACTCTCGTTTAGTTCAGTATAGGCCTTACAATCCAGGAATGTTTTAAACTCGGCTTTCGCGCTTCGTTTGCTCGCTCGCTCGCATGATTTTTTTTTTCAAGTTGGGGCCCCCCCCTTTGGAAAAATCTGGATCCGCGCTGCAATGTAGAGTGTAGTGGAAGATAGTCTTAAGTCACATTTTTTTCAAAATGAGTTTTTTGCATAAATGATATACACATTTAACCATCAAGATCATGTGCAGTGTCAGTTTTGCGAAAAAATTATTGCAAATTGCCCAACACATACAACCCCTATTTTTTCGAAATTGAGGTTTTGTGTGAAGAGTACTTGTCCATCATTGTAAGTGAGGTATTAGATATTAGATGTGGTGTGGAGAAGTACCTAAGTCACAGCTGTGATCCAAAATTTCCATGGGACGGGAATAGGGCATACCTCCTATTTTTTGGTAATTGGCAGACCGCCCCAAATGTGTACTAGATTTGTCTGACGTTAATATGTACGTGTTTGTGTGTGTGTGTGGGTGTGTTCGGGGGGGGGGGGTCAAACAAATTTATTTGTTTTGGGAGGGTAGGTTAAACCTCAATAGCTAGGTTTTCACAGCAGGGAAGTGGATAGTTTTCATATGTGAATGCAATATTGGGACTTTGCAGAAAGTAAGCAAATAGGGGGTGGGGGTTGATCAGCACGCCCCCCCCAAAAAATAAAAAATAAATATAAAATAAAAAATTAATAAAATAGAATAAATATTGGGGATTCAAGGCATGACACACAAAAGGTTCACTGCAATATGGTGTCTCAAGTCAAATATTATCAATTATATTTCAAAGTCTTATCATTTTTGTTTAAGTGTAATGGGCCCACCCCCCCCCCCCGCCCTTCAACGTATTCTTTAACCCCATCGGTGTAAAGTAGGGCCTATTGTGCCACCCCATAGGCAGTATTAATTTTTTATGTATAAGTTTATTTAGTATGAGTTTTATCACATTGTGTCAGACAGGCAAGAAACAGGGTAGACGGGCCTGCCCATTAAACACAAAAAAAAAAAAAACCAAAAAAAAGTGCCCCAATGGCTATTTAACCATCCGGTCAGGTGTATATGAAAAATTATTACATGCTGACCGCTGCTATCTTAATTTCATATCTTGTCAATTCATGCCAAACAATAGTCACAGGCTACTTTACCAGGGCTGGCCTCCTTAGAATCCCCAAATAGTAAAAAAGTGCCCTAAAACAGTAAAAATTATATTGCCACCCCCATATGATAAATCCCTATCAATAATATGGGGGAAATATGCTTAATTTAGACAGGTGAAATCTGGGGAAGCAGGCTTCACCATTTGAAAAACCAAAATTTTGAGGAAAAAAATGCCCCAAATGGGTAAAAATAGCATAATGACACCCCCACCCCCACAGTAAAATAGTTGAAATATAAATATTACGATGACACCATATTAAAATATGATAAAGCCTCAAATTATAAAGAAATCAATACGAATTGCCTCAAACAAGAAACCCCCATAATGAGGTTTTGTAGTGGAAGAAGTACCTAAGTCCATGATTGTAGTGGAAGAAGTACTTAAGTCCACGATTGTAGTGGAAGAAGTACCTAAGTCCACGATTGTAGTGGAAGAAGTACTTAAGTCCACGATATGGTTTATTGATTATCGGAAATCGATAAGCACGAAATTACTCAAATTTGGCATATATTATTCTTTTGTGATAAAAATCAACTCCACCAAGTTTGAATCTGAAATCTCCAAAAATGTGATGTGAGGAGTAATTTGAAATATTCAAACGTTTATATCTCAGAACTAGTATTATGTGACTTAAGTACTTCTTCCACTACACTCTTCAATTGTAAACGTCAAACAATGTTTCTAAATAAAAGCCAACAAAATAGTTACCATAATATAAACATTAAATCAGTATATCTTTAACCCGTTGACGACGAAATTGTTTGGCCTGATGTCATTACCCCGAGACGAGATAAAAAAAAAAAGAGACGACCCTGTCCGCGCGTCCGGGGTCTGGTTAACTCGCTCATGCATAGTCTGGTCACACGCCGGTAATGGACACTAGAAGTGAAGCTTGATTTTTTTTCCCCCCAAATATATAATATTTTCTATAATGTTTTTTGGTGTTCTTAGTTCTCCATTGCCCCTTACCACTACATGATTGAATATTCTACATTCCCATGTCAAACTCGGTATTACTACATAGAAAAGATAATAATATTGTGAACAAGAAAAGCATTCCTCCGGTTTGTAAACTAAGTTTCTTGTCTTGGCCTGAAAGAAAATGTTTTAAACCTTAATGAATCTGGAACAAGGTGAACAAAGGGTTGCTTTTTAGTGTTATCCCTATTTAAAGATCTCTTATTGAATGTATTGAATTTTCTTATACAATGGCCTAAGATAAACCTAGTTTCAAAGGGTACAAAAATGAATTCCAGTCCTTTGATTGCCGACTTGATTCTTGAACACACTCTCTCTGTACTCTTTTCTTTTCATTTCTTACAAACTTTAAACTAAGCCTTATATCCTTTTCTTTTGAGGTACTAATTAGGGTTATATACACTGTTGCTCATAAAGGTTGGATATTTTTTGTGTGATCCAGCCACATCTTTTGCTCCGGCTTAAATTTCTTGAAATTGTTTGTCCCTCCTATCACTTTTCTGGGCCCTGGCTATACCTTGAACGCTCTCCAACCTATTCCCGGGAAATGAAAATTAAAAAAAAGTTTGTCAACCCCCAGAACGCCCATTTTTCCATTTTTGTTTCATTTTGGGGCCCCTTTTTGTTTACCCGGCTGACCAAGGCCCCCTCCGTCCTACCCCCTCGAAAAGCGTCTGAAATATAGAGTTGTTATCGTTCTTTATGATAAATAAAGGTTTAAGATTACAGGCGTTAGTGTCTTGTCTAGGGGAGGGGTTGAAGGAAAAAGTGAAATTGGTAAAAAATGGAAATATTCTATCCAACCTTTATGGTCAAAACAAAGGAAATGAAAAACAACTATGAACCCTTAATTATTGTCATTTTCCCCAAAATCTTGTTTCAGCCTTAATGACAAGGTTGTAAACGGTAACTATTGTCTTTTTTTTTTTTTTTTTTTTTTTTTTTTTTTTTTTTTTTTTTCATTTTGATTTATATATGCTTGGCTGAGATTATTCAATACATTTTTGAGAAGATAGAAATTTCTATGTTGTAAAAATGAATAAATTTAATTTTCAACCCGAATCAAAGTGCGTCGTGTTCATCCAAGCGTAACGACATAACACACAAAAATGGTACCAGAAGATGCGGAAGGAGTTACTCTTTTAGAATATGTAAAATAATTTAGGGTTTATAAATTGGTTTTCTTTTTATTGACATTTTTCTAGGTGTAAAGTTGTTTTTGACTCACTCGGTAGATTCCCAAAAACTGAATGAAAAACTGAGCTTGCAAAAGCCATCATCAAAACCTTCCCGTCAACCAAAAATACCTCATCAGGAATGATAGGCCATGTGGGTATAATTGTAGGGACTTTATAATAATTTTTAACAATAATGATTGGTAACCAATGCTACCATGTCTACCAGTGGATACAAAGGATTTTTTTTTTATTATTGCACTGGCACTGTGTCAGGAAATCATCAGAATCAGAATTACTAGCTATGGCCAGTCCGATTTTTCAGAATTAAGTTTTCTATACTTTGAATGATGCGTCATTCACGCCCGAGATCTTGGTTTCAAATTTCAGTTGAATCGGTCAAACCGTTTGGATACACGACTTTTTCAGAGATTACGTATACTGCAACTGCCTATACTGTGTAAGCTTAAGTATGGTTAGCAATAACTAGTAATATTTTCAATAATATCTACCGAATGGAACATTTTCAGCTGTAAAATTCACCAGGGGTTATGAGAAAAATAAGAGCTTTTTAATTCTGATACCAAAATCTCAGAAAGTTTGAAAAACAAAAGAAAAATTGAACCAGGCTCCTTTAACGTTGAGACAAACAGCTAGGTGTATTAGTGTTGGGATGAAAGTTGTTTCAGAGGTTTTGGAAATGTAACGTCATTACCAGTTGTTAGTTTTCCAAAATGCAGTTACATAAATAAGATTAACTGAAATGGAATTTTGATAATTTTTTCCCTATTTGCAACATTGGCCGTAGAACCAGTAATACATTGTGGAAAGAAGATTTTTATTTGCAGCGTAATTGATTTACTGTAAATTAAACTGTTGATGAATAATTTTGAATTGTTTCAAACTATTTAAAATCATTCATACACACAGGAAACCTTTTACAACAAAGGATCCAGGTTTATCAAATACAGACTATAAACTATTCGTACCAAGACACTGAAACCTGAAGAAAGACGACGATCAGTTGCTAATCGTTCTCCTGAAACAAATGAGATTGAAGAGGCACCATTTGACTTGCTTAACAGTGACATAGAGGAAAATGTTAGTATTTTTATCACATTTATTCTTTATTCTTCAAATGATAGAAGATCAAGATCATTAAGTATTTGCAAATTTGTGTTACCTAGGTACACACAAAAAATAAGAACTAGTTTTCATGAGTAAAACCCGTTTGCTACTCTTGGAGGCGAGTGCTTTTATTCGTATATCACGTATTTTTACTTCAGAATCTGTGTTTCTGCTAAAAGTACACACCCGCTCTTCCAGAACATGTAAAGTTACTAAGGGATACTCAAGAAAAAAAAAATTATTGAGTATATATACTCAATATTTTTTTTTCTTGAGTATCCCTTAGTAACTTTACATGTTCAATTACGTAAAACAATTGTGCAAGTGAGTTTCTCTTCAACTTGGTACGGCTTGGTGGATGATCGGGTGAAAACACTAACAAACGAGTAAAGTGAGAATTGCTGAGAAATTCTATATAGCCTGTAATTCACTAGATGAGTAAACTACGACACGTCTTCGTACGTCTCAAGTCTCGTGAAAGTCTTTGAGAGTAATTTTACTGGCTATGCGGTACTTTTACATGTTGCGCCCGGTACGCCTACTCGGATCACGAGTACGGACTTCGAGACTGCACACGAGGTATGTTCTACGCGTACGTACGTACATGTATAGCGGAACCATAGAGTTACACTCTGTGAGCGGAACGGATAGCGGAGAGCCTGCATGCTCTTATTGTCTTTGGGTGAGTCATATTCCTTTTTGTTTGTTTTTTGCCTGTTTTTATAATGATATTTGGAATGTTCCGATGATATACATCGTCTAACACTAACAGCTAGATTAACATGCATTGATTTCCCTTTACTTTGTCTGTCATGTTACATTGTACACAGTTTGAGTAATTTGATGCATTGATGTGAGTAATGTAATGTATTGGTTTGTGTGAATTGATGCACTGAAGTGAGTAATGCAGTGTATTGGTTTGAGTGAATTGATGCACTGATGTGTATATCATCGGAACATTCCAAATATCATTATAAAAACAGGCAAACAAATAAACAAAAAGGAATAGGACTCACCTAGTGAGTAACGCTTTAAATACTCAGAGAGTGCTCAAACTCATCACAAGCAAGTTGATGAGTTTGTGCAACCTTTACTTACTTAATCTCTGAGTATGTAAAGCGTTACTCACTAGATTACGTTGTGCAATGTACTCAAAACAATTAGTTATGTTACTCAATAAAATGAGTTAATTAAATAAACTCATTTTGGTGTGTCACTATATTGTCAAATTAAAAATACTCGATTAGGTGCGTTTTCAAAGTAGCTTTATTGAGTGAAAAGCACTCATGGATGTGTGTCACTATATAGTAAAAATACTTGGATATTTGAGTGTGATCACTCATATTATGCAAGTTCTCATTTTTTTGTGTGTATACATTGCTCTTCAATACTATAAAACACTGTTTGGCCGATGCATTCAATACGATTATAGGTTTGTTCCCCCCCCCCCCCCCATATATATACTTCTAGTAGAAGTAAACAAAGTTGATAAATTATTTCCTAAACCCTTTTGGCTGACTTTCATTGAATTTGAAATAAGAAGCGGTAATACTACAATACATTTTGCACATGTATTGCAGATTTATTGTGAAACATATCAAGTTCGATATTTCTAAAATGCTTTAAAGTCATCTTTTACCCTTATGACATAAAAATTGAGCACTCATAACCTGCATAATACCAAGGTCTAATCCAACAAGATTATTTCCGAGTACCGCGAGACTGTGAAGCTATAGTATTTAGTTTGTCATTCATGAATCTATGCCATTTATGCATCTATTTTGCAGGAGACCTCTGTGGCCTGTTTGTTCTGGTTTACATCCTCCACAAATCCAAAAGTCGCCGTAAAGACCATAAAAAGCAGGCAGGTACTGCCAAAGGAGTCGGTGCCAGTAGAGCAGAAGCCATTACACATCTGGTTCAACACAAACCAGTAAGTATGATGAGGGTGTAGGTTTTGTCAAAATTATTGACAACCATCACGTGATGACTTATCCTCAAACATATTGATTTCAATAGGGGTATATTTAGTCTAGGCTAGAGACCATGTAACCTTGTTTTTTTATATACACTGCCCTCCAAAAGTTTGGGTACACCTGATGTCAGCTCTGTTTTGGATCATTTTGAGGCATTTTGTGTCCAGTATTCCAGTATAAATGATGTTAAAGTACAAAAAATACATTGTGCAACCAATATACTTCTCGATTACCACACCAAGTCTCCTTGGAATTAAGAAATAACTCAAATATATGCAAAAAGTGCAAAATCGTGATTTTGCACTAATTCACTCTGTCAAAATCAATTATTGAAAAAATAAAATATATCGGCTAATAATGGTCCGATCAATGTAAAATTTTGCGTGGATGTTGAGGAACATGTGCAATTTAATTTCGTAGTCTTTGTTTTTATTTTAAGACAACACTTTATTAATTATGCAAATTTATGCAAATTAGAAAATTATTATGAAGCCCAATTTTTGTTAAAAGTTGCTGAATATAATGCTTAAAAAAATTATGATTAAAATGATAGACTTTCTCATGTATTGTTATGTATTCTTTTGTTTTATTACTTTCTATTTTTTTTTTTTTCAATTGGTTGGATTTTTTTTTATGTATTTCGCAATGTTTTGGGCTCTTTTATATTTCTGAAATGTACCTTGATTGATTTTAAGATATCCCAGATGATGCTTAAAGCCATTTAGATGCAATTAGGAGTATTGTAGAGCAATTCAGGTGAATGGTTCATTCAGTACACAAATGGACAATAATTGATTTTTTTTTCGATATTTTAAAACTTTCATATTTACACGTCAAAACAATGGTTCCTTACTTTATAACTTTTTATATGGAGACTAAATTATGATTGTTCTGACTGGGGGAGGGGTCTCGGCCAATTTAACCAACTATAAAATATCCATGACTGCTTTGCAACCGCTGCCAACCCCAAATATGCCTTTTGGTGACTTTTTCCTTTAAAGCATAGTGAAACTATTGTTCTAAGAACATTGCCCATTGTGTTGTTAGGTGATGCAACATTGCATTATTGCATGTCAGACCTAAATAGAATTTAAGATAACATTTTGCTTCCATTTCAGAAACTGAAAAGAGCCAAAAACATTAAGAAATAAATAACAATAAAAATAATCGAAGACAATAGAAAGTTATGAAACAAAAGAATACAAAGGAATTCATGAGAGTGTCCAACTTTTTATTAGAAATGTTGTTGACTATTATACTCAGCAACTTTTAACAAAAAAATGGGCTTCATATCAATTTTAAAAACAAAATATTGATAGATTTCTAAAAAATAGACCTTTAATTTGCATAAATTTGCATAATTAATAAAATGTTGTCTCAAAATACAAACAAATAGTACAGGGTTATATTTTACATATGCTTCAACATCCATGCAAAATTTTACTTTGATCGGACCATTATTAGCCGAGATATCTTCTTTTTTCAATAATTGAATAAATAAGTGCAAAATCATGTTTTTGCACTTTATGCATATTTTTGAGTAATTTCAAAATTACAAGGAGACTTGGCTTGGTAATTGTGAAGTATATTGGTTGCGTAATGTAGTTTTTGTACTTAATTAAACATCATTTGGACTGAAATACAGAACACAAAATGCCTCAAAATGATCCAAAACAGAGCTGACATCAGGTGTACCCAAACTTTTGGAGGGCAGTGTATATACAATGTTTTTTTATGGTTCTTTGTCAATTCGAGGGTGCTGATTCCAAATCCGATGGGTGCCAGACGCGAAACCTTGAGCATTTTTCACAAATCGCGAAAATTCAAAATGGCCGCCAAAATATGAAAAGGGTATTTCTGAGGTTGTTTTGGTGGTTTCTTGTCAATTCGAGGGTGCTGATTTCAAATCCGAAGAGTGTCAACCGCGAAACCTCGCGGATTTTACGCAAATCGCTTAAATTCGAAATGGCTGCCAAAATGGCCGCAAAAACCGGAAAATGCGTATTCTATGGGTATGTCTCGAGGTTTTTTTTTTTTGTCTTTTTTGGTTTCTTGCCAATTCGAAGGCGCTGATTCTAAATCCGATAAGTACCAGTCACAAAAATACACAGGACAGAAAAGAAAGAAAAGAAAAGAGAGAAAGAAGAGTGGAAAGAAATGGCAAGTCATGTAAAATCTAGGGTAGATGTAGGGAATACCGGCCACTTAGGGGGCCGTCACACTGAGGTCGTTCTATAACGTTCTTGCCCGTTCTTTAAAAAAAATGCTGAACGGGCTTTGGTCGGGTTGGAACTTATATCTTTGAAAAATAATTTCTTGAATACGATATTAGGCAGTTCATACATAGTTCTCGTTACGTCAATTCCGTCTTTATCGCGTCCGCAATACCAGTTCAGACCGAGTAAACGGCTCGTTCACTCTATACCGTTCGTAGCACGTCCAAATCGTCACTAAAAGTGCCTATGAGCAGCATGATAAAAGTTAGGTACCATGTTCGTAGCACGTCCTTCTCGTTCAGAGTAAGTCCTACCCGTTTAAGGAACGTTGTCACTACGTTTAATTTTAGAACTGGATGCCAGCACGATTTTTTGAACATGTTTAAAAAAATCGGAATGCCTTTCCGTTCTCTCCGTTCGGGCCCGTTCGCCAATTTCATAAACAGATTGTAAACGGTCTGTACTAGAGTCTAAAAGGTCTGTACTGCGTTCCGTCCGTGTGTAAACAGATTGAGCCCGTTCACCAAGAACTACCAAGAACGCAGTGAGAACTAGCTCAGTGTGACGGGAATTATGACATGCCGTTCTGTTTAAAAATTGAAACGTATTGCTATCCAAGCCCGTGCTATAAAGTCCTAAGCAGACTGAAATAGGTCTCAAGTACGTCCACTCTGTGTGTACATAGATTAAGCCCGTTCTGCAATAATTTCAATAACATGGTAAGAAATTTTTCAGTGTAATAGTAGTATAAGCGAATAGATAGATAGTTTAATTGCCACACATTAATTGTTACAATTACAGAAATCTCACAACTTTTAGAATAAATACGAAAAACGGCCATTGGTCCGAAAAGAACGCGTACATTTGACCTAATCATTTCTGGATTAAGATGAACAACGTTCGTATACAGTCGTCAATACGTCAATCACGTCTCTGCCTCGTCTGCAGTCCGTTTGTATCTAGTTAAAATCGGTTGAAAATGACCGTTTCCATGAAACAGAGCCCGTCTGACACAATCCAAACCCGTCCCCAGTTAGTTGCAACCCGTTCTTAATCAGTTCCAACTCGTTTCCAATGCGTTTCGTCCCGATCTTACTAGTTCTGGGTCGTTTTTAATCCGTCAAAATCCGTTCTTACTCGTTCTTACGTCGGCCAAACGGCCTCCAGAAAGTTCATCTCGTTCTTACTTCGTCATTATCAGTGGCTAGAACGTGCTGAACGCAAATGCGTGCCCGTTTCCCATAAAAAAAAAAAAAAAAACCTAGCCCGTTTTTGCCAGACCTCATGCGTCTTCGTAACTTCAAGCTGATAATGAATATACAATGCTCGTTTGTAAGACGTCCTAGCACATCTTTAGAACGATTAAGTACGGCAATTTCGTTTGTAGTACGTCCATCTCGTTTCAGGTACGTTGCCACCCCGCTAAATTTTAAGACGAGATGGGCGCCCGATTTTTTTAAACACTTTTTTGAAAATCCGACCGACCTCGTCCATGAAGTTCGTAAACAGATTGTAAGAAGTATATACTACGTCCACTCAGTTTACACACAGACTATGCCCGTTCGGCAAAATTTGCAAGGACGTAGTAGGAACGAGCTCAGTGTGACGGGGGTATTAAGTTTATTTGCTCATTATCACATGAAAACAACAAAATCACAAAAGAAAAAGATTCTCATTGCTTAGCTACATCATTCAACTTTATTTTCCAAAAAAAATGAGGTAATCAAATATTTGGTGAGGCAGTTATATGCAAACAATGACGTCATCGTAAATTGTCCGGTATTCTCTACAGTGTATGAAATACTGGACAGTATGTTTTTACCCTTTTTTTGGGGGGGGGGGGGGTATAAAGATCTCTCTGGAAGCACTGATTTGAATGTAAACCATCAACTTAACATGTTTGTATTGATTCTTTATAACATTATTCATTTTTAGAAGATTATATGCATTTTACTACAAAATTTCAAAACACTCAGAATAACTTCATATCTATTGTAGATCATGACATATTACAATAATAATAAAGAGAAATAGACATTTCAAAATTGTCAAACAATTTAATAAATAAATATAATACATTATAATGCAACTTACTATTTGATCTACATGCTTAGCAACTCAACCCGGGAGTAAAACAAACAACCGTCCATGTGGTGTCCGCGTCCGGTATTCCCTAGACAAAAATGACTGACTAGCACTTTTGAACACACTACCACCCCAATACACAGGCTTTGTACAGTGCATACACTCCATACACGTTTGGCCCACCCTCCACACATATCCATAATGCATGAAATACAGGTCATGCCCCAATTCTACTTTTATACCATCACATTCTCTAAAATGTCAATTTTTACATCAGGCCATTTTTCAGGCTGCAAATTTTCCTACCTTGACAGGTGGATTGTGGTAGTTTTCTCGGAGATTTCTCACTTGTTGTTGTCGAATACAGCATTCAACCTTCCCAGACAGACCACCTGACCAATAGATGCCGGTATTTCAACTCAGTTGATCTCATGTTGGCAGCTAGGGCTGGACATGTGGTGACCGTCCGGTATTCCCTACTGTCCGGTATTCCCTACGGGTACCCTATTTTATGGCCATACATTACCAATAATAAGTTATGATACTCGTTTGGCCGTTTACTGTCATAGGGACCCAAGCTTACCGTGCTACCAGTATTGAACCATTGAGGCTCCCCCACCACCACACGAAAATGTTCTCCAAAATTATTCTTTTCCTTATCAAAATCATTCCCTCAGTTGTTAATTCTTTTTTGGGGGGCCTTCGGCCTTCAAGAAAATCACCATTCCCATTTTATGGCCATAAAATAGATTTTACATGACTTGCTTGCCATTTCTCTCCACTCTTCGTTCTTTCTTTTCTTTTCTTTCTTTTCTGTCCTGTGTATTTTTGTGGCTGGTACTTATCGGATTTGGAATCAGCGCCTTCGAATTGGCAAGAAACCAAAAAAGAAAAAAAAAAAACCTTCAGACATACCCATAGAATACTGCATTTTCCATTGGGCGGCGAATTTGGCAGCCATTTTGAATTTTAGCGATTTGAATAAAATCTGTTGGGTTTCACGGTTGGCACTCATCGAATTTGGAACCAGCACCCTCGAATTGATAGGAAAACACAAAAACAACCCCAAAATACCCTTGGAATACAGATTTCCAGTTTTGGCGGCCATTTTGGCAGCCATTTTTAATTTTAGCGATTTGCCTAAAATCCGCGAGTTTTCGCGTCTGGCACCCATCGGATTTGGAATCAGCACCCTCGAATTGACAAAGAACCATCAAAAAACATTGTATATATCAAAAAGCAAGGTTCGAATCTTTTCCTATGGGGCCTAGCCTGGACTAATTCATTTCAATGATGGATGCTGTTGCAATATTTTGTTTTCAAATAAATCACACTGGAAAATGGGTTTAGATTCAACATTTGAGTATTAAAGAATGAGAACAAAAGATGACAATTCTTTGTTTTGCCCATCGCGTCATATTGGTTGGACATTTACATAGTATTTTAATCAACGATGCTGGTGGTATCCACACCACTCAAAATATCGCATGTCAAAATGTTGGCATGCCAGAAAGGGGTCTATCCTTAGTGTAAACGGGCACGAAATTTTAGGTGCACAAAATTTAGGGTCAGGGTTAGTGTTACGGTTAAGGTTGTCTGCTTACACTAAGGATTGACCCTAACAGGTGGCAGTGTTAAAATTTCTTACTGAACCATCAAAGAAATCAGTAGCTCTTAACCCTTTGGATGCGACGGGCTTCTACAGAAGCCGATCGAGGTGTTCAGTCTGCTACGACGGGCTTCTACAGAAGCCGAGATAATTCCCTAATATATTGACAAAGTTTTTCAGCTTTTCACCAGCTTTTTTTGGCTAAATTCTTGAAGAATAGGACAAGGATACATTCATATTCAATATCCATTAAAGAAATAGCCTAGTTACGTGGGGAAAAAAATCGGGAAAAAATCACTTCATTACAACATTACCATAATTTTTTACATAAGAAACGAATTCCCGATCTTAACTTTTGGCGTACGCGTACGCGTCCTGAGTGGAAGAAATAATCAAATAAAGTTAGCTCGAGAGGAGAAATACGAGAGATAAAGATTGAGAATGAGAAGAAGAGAGAGAAATTCAGGTTAAGGGGTTAAAACAATGTTCATTATTATAGTTATATATAAAACATTAGTTGCATGGAGATTAAGCCTGTCGTTTTCCGATTCTCGCTAGGTTATAATACTTATCAGTTATCACGATAATGAGAGGGGTTGATTATCTGACATTTTGCTTGAACTAGTTTGTTGTAACTATAATGATGTAATGAAATGTAAAAGTATGCCAAATGCAGAAGGCATTATAAGTTAAAAGTCCAGCTTTTATTTCAAAACTAACACCTGCGCTTTTCATGAATGGTGCTTAGTCAAAGGTGCCATTGTCCAGAGGTGCGAAGCCGGCCGCTATGATCTTTAATCCATATTTTATAGAAATAATTTGAAAGAAACAGGACCTCTTTTCAAGTGCTATTCAGTAGGCTAATCGATCGAACCGTGCGTGCGCACATTCATTACGCACTTTGCATTGTGAATCTACTGGAAAGGAAGAAAGCGGAACTTCTGCCAAAATGACTGTTTTGCTTTAGAAAATAACTCCTCTCATATTTGGTTTCGATGACTATGCCTTACAGTGTTAGATAGAAAAATGTCTGCCCTTTCATGTTTACATTTACTACAAATCATGAAAATGGCCGAGTTAGATGCAAGGAGTAATGAAAGCACAACACATGACCAATTTGTATAAAACTGTCAGTGTACAAGAAATCGCTCCGCCACAGGGGTAACAATCGCATTTCACAGGCCCGCGCTCAAAGGGTTAAGAACCCCTGGTCCAATTATTCTCTGTAATATCTTATTTTATAAAGCTGTTAAGTTCAATCTGTAAGTGGGAGAAATTAAATTGAAATACACTTAGAAATAAAATGTAACGGCCGTTTTAATCTGAAGGGTTAGGGGTGGCTGAGCTGGTGGATGCGGTACAAAGGATTTTTTTTTTTTTTTTTTTTTTTTTTTTTTTTTGCAGGGTACGGGCCTGAACTTCCAAAGCCACTGGTACGGATATTTGGGTCCGAAGCCATTGGTACAGGTACCCATACGCATAACTCGGTCCGTTTGGTGAGAGGGTTACAAAGGGTACAAAATATCAACAAATATTTGGTCAATTTTGACCATAATGCAAATAAACTCCATCTTATGACGTATGGCTTTTATGAGTTAAATACAAGTAATAATTGAGATTGAACAAAAACCACTGGACCCCGTTGCATAAAACTTCTAACCGGAGTTTTTTCCGGTTAAAATTTGAAAACTCTGGTTAAAGTCCGTAAAATTGTTTACTGTTTTTTCCATTGCATAAAAACATACAAGAGTTTTCACAAGTATTAATGCAATAAATTTTTAGGGAGTTTTAAAACTCAGGTTGAATAACCTAAGAAATAGGTCTACATAAGCTGAGGTTTTTAACCCGAGAAAACTCGGGTTAGAAAAAAAGTTTTATGCAACACCACCCAGTAGTGAACGGAATTTTTATTAATTTATTTTTTTTTTCTTTTCTGTATATCCACATTGAAGTGTGCCCTCTTGTTTTATGCCTGCCATACTTCAAAAAGACTTATGTCCATAATATATTATCAAACAGTGTTATACACTTCTATGTAAGCAATGACATTATGTGTGACAATTTTTATGTAGCACATTTGTTATTAGAGCATTTACCTAGACCTCCACCCTTGTCTTTAGAACCTATTGATGATTGTTTTGTTTAATTACATTTATATTTTATGACAAAATTAGAGTCGGAATCAAATTCAACGTTTCATTGGTTTTGGCCTAATATAGACAATTCACATTTGTGAAAGGAGGAGATTAATTCAAAAGAACCACGAACAGATAATTTATTATACATTATATATTCAATAAATATCTATCTTTTATGTTTTTTATTGTTAGAAAAAAAAGTAAGCTGCAGCAGCAGGTAAGCCACTTAAAATTATGGCAATGCTTCTCTGATCAGAGCAATCATTAATAAAATAGCATAACTTTTAAACGAAAGTGTCTTCCGTTTAATAACATGGCAGGGGTGTTGTTACACATATTGACTACATTTTGTATGAAAATTAGATTGACTCGTCAAGTAATGCACGAATGAGAATACAAAGAGAAAATTGCCAATGACAGACCTAAAAAGGCCTCCTAATACTTTTGAAAAGAAATTATTTTGTCTTTGACGTGTGCTCACTCATGCCTGACTCTACAGATTTATCTCATTTTCATGCAGAATGTAGTCAATATGTGTAACAACACTCTTGCGAGGTCATTAGGCGGAAGACATTTTCGGTAAAAAGTTATGCTATTTTATTCATGATGGAGTTGCTTTTTTGTCCGCTTTTGTTGTTTGAATTTCATCCCCACCCTGGCACAATTCGAAATTTGCATGTTCGCAAACAATGCGTCGGGTTCATCCAACCGTAAAGACATACCACACAAAAATGGTACCAGAAGATTCGGGACGAGTTACTCTTTCAGAATATGTAAAATAATTTAGGGATTATAAATTGGTTCTCTTTTTATTGACATTTTTCTAGGTGTAAAGTTTTTTTTTACTCACTCGGTATATATATAAATATAAATATTGGAGTGTGTTATGAAACACCCTGGGTCAATACGAAATACATGTAAACGTTTAGGCCTGTATCGGTCTTATAGGCAGGAGGTGGTACAAAGCTTTAGGTCTCACTCGATTGCTATGCAAGTAATAATTAAAAGCCACTGTAGGGGGTAAGAGAAAGAGGCAAATGTTGGATTTATGGGCCAATTTAGCAGTATATTTACATCTTGATTCGATTGTTGTGAACTACCGAGTGAGTAAAAAAAGAAGAACTTTACACCTAGAAAAATGTCAATAAGAAGAAAACCAATTTATAAACCCCAAATTATTGAATTTATTCTGAAAGAGTAACTCCTCCCGCATCTCCTGCTACCAATTTTGTGCGGTATGTCTTAACGCTTGGATGAACACGACGCATTGTTTGCGAACATGTCAATTTCGAATTGTGCCAGAATGGGAGTAAAATCAAAACAACAAAAAGAAAGAGGCGAGGCTGGTATATGGGTTTATGATGATTTGATAAAATGTGTTATATCTGTTCAGTGTTATTGCATGGTATACTATGTTTAGGCCTCACTCGATTTAAGAGGCGAGGAGGTCGATATATTAAAAATTTATGTCTCAGTCGATTTCAGAGGCGGGGAGACGGTATAATATGCTAGTAATACGTTTTGGCCTGATTCGATTTCAGAGGCGGGCAGGCTGGTAACATGGTTTTATGTCTCACTCGATTTCATAGGCGTGGGGATGGTATCATGTTACTGTAAATAAATTATCATGTTGGGCAATAACTCATACATGAAATGAAATTTAAAGGTATGCGTTTAGGCCTTACTTGATTTCATAGGCGGGGGGTGGTATTATGTTAATGTAAATAAATTATCCTGTTGGGCATTAACACATACATGAAATGAAATTTAAAGGTATACGTTCATGCCTTACTCGATTGAATAGGCGGGGAGGCTGATATATGTTCATGATGTTTATATATATATATATATATATATATATATATATATATATATATATATATATGATATTTTGTTGTGACACCTCAAATGATAATTGGCAATTAAGTGTCCATCACAACGTTTCAATAAAGCCACGACATAACCGCAAATACTGTGTTTTATTTTGTCAGCCTGGAATATTTAGTTTTTAAAGCATAATGATGATATTCGGAGACATTCCAACCATTCTTCAGGTATTTAAATGGTCAACTGAATAAAAATTACCAAAATCATTTACATATGCTTGGTGTTCTAATAATTTTGGCCATTTTTTCTTCTTCTTCTTCATTTCCTTATATCCAAAAGAAATTCAAACTAACATGCCCATGATAATTGTTGTTTCAGCTTTTTTTTTTTTTTTTTTATGGGCCTAAGCTCGTCTGGTCATCATCTGGGTATTATTTTTTTTAACTTAGTTTATTTGTAAATTACAGGCCAAATTGAATAAAATTATAGTAAAGTAATAATACTGATTATTTTAATTTATCATGTTAAGCAGATATAGACTATTTGAATGTATTATGCGCTTCATAAGAAGTTCAGATTATTATTATTTATTATTATTCTGACATTCTCAGTTTCCACTTTTTTTTTTGTGTTGCTCGGGTTAGGACTGAGAGGAATTGTTAGCCGGGTTAAACAAAAATGGGTCTATAAGTAAGAAGAACAAAAAATAAATAGATAAAAAATGGGCATTGTGGGGTTTGAAAAGCATTAAAAAGAAAGAAAAAACCTCTTTGGGAGAATGAGAACGTCCATTAAATAACAACGGTACCAAAACATAAAAGCGGATACAAAAACTCCCAAGAAAATAACGCCGGAGCAAAATAATTATGGTAGAATGAAAAAAAAAAAAAAATCCTGATATCTCAACTTCATTAGCAACAATTATATTTAGAAAAAAACGACATATGCAGTTCGGAACGTTTGAAGTTATCAGTAAGGGAACGGTAACATATTGAACTTACCTGAAATAGAATAATTACCAGAGAATCACCCGAAAATATGGTGGCACAATTATTTTCCTGTCTTCATATGAGCATCAAGATACCTCACACATTTGCCGTATTTGGTGCGTATCGATATTGCGGCAGAAATTGCTATTTCGTGTTCATTTCATGCTTACGTTCGCGAGAATGCGGAACGATTATAATCGTCGATGTTATTAGCAAGCACTCCAAACTAATAACGACACGCAGGTGGGCCCGTCGTCTTTGTTGTGTATACGCTACTGGATATAATTATCCAGCTACCTCCTAAATGGAAAAAAAAATAACAAGTCTTTCTTAATTTATCGATAATTATCGTATTGTCATTCGCGTGTATATCATCTCAAAGGATAAATGCTTGTCCCCTTTCAGATGAGTGCCTGATTCAGTTAATTATTTTCCTTAAACAATTTTTTTTTTAAATACAGTTTTGGAGGGGGAAAAAATATACGGAGTGTGTCAAAAAGGGAAATCAAGTTTAATCACTAATAATTTGTAACACATTTCAGCGGTGATGATTACAGTTGTATTACTGTAAACAGGCGCGAATTCAGGGGGGGGGGGCGCCCCCGTAAGATTGGAAGGAAAACATAAAAACCTGTTTTTTTTTTAAACATGGCATCTATTTAAAGCAATATGAAATGGTACAAAATGTTCCTTTTTGAATAAAAAATGCTGAGATACATGGCAATTTACATACTCTGAGACATTTCGTTTTCAAAAGGTACTACATCCATCAGAACAAAAAAAACAAAAAAAAAAAAAAAAATCTTTACAGAAAAAACTTGTAGACCTAGAATTTTGTTAGACTGGTTTCCCTTTAGTATCATAGAGTAGAACAATCTGTAAAAGTTTAATTCCAAATAGACACTCCTATAAATGAAAAAAAAAAACAACAACATGTTTTTCTCCGAATAAAAAAATATGGATGTAGTACCTTTTGGAAATGACCTCTTCATAACCCGGTCTCTTCATATAGTCTTATGCTGTCCAAAATGCACTAAAAGATTGAGAGATCTTGTGATATTAGTTTCATGATTTTCGGTGAATTGTAATGAAAATGTTTGAAAGAAACATAATCCAACGGTTGTTTTAAACCTCTGATGGGATGGGCGTTCCGTCAGAGCTTTCCGCATGGTTACGGCGTGAATTAGTGCGAACAATATGTGTGTATCACGCACACAAGATAATCCCCATTGTTTTTCCAAGTGAATGCTGACTGAACGCTGACTGAACCTTAAACTTATATCCTGAAATAAACACCGGTGTGAAGTTGGTTACTTATTCACTTACTTATTCAAAAAATTTTAACGACTCGTTTTCAAAAAACAAAAGGTACCATAAGGACGAGTAGATAACGGGCAATTTAAACAAAAACATGTCTCGACTCGGGCAAGTGGGGCTAATGACCTTGAAACTCGCAAAGCAGGAAATAACACACAGTAAGCCTATGGTTACTTATTCAAATTTTAAAATGACATTTTTTTCCAAAAAACAAAAGGTACAACAAGGACGACTAGATCACGGGCAATTCAAAAAAAAATATGTCTTGACTCAGGCAAATGGGGCTAATGACCTTGAAAACCAAGAAATATGAAATAAAACGTGCACTTATTCAAATTTTACAACGACCTTTTACAAATAAACAAAACGTGAATCTAGCCCGAGTTGGTCACGAGCAAGTCAAAAAAATATGTCTCGACTCGGGCAAGTGGGGATAATGACCTTGTAACTCACTTAATAAGAAATAACACACAGTAGGCCTTTAGTTACTTATCCAAAATTTTTATAAAGACCTTTTTTCGAAGAGCAAAAGGTGCCTCAAGGACAAGTTTTTCACGGGGAAAAAAATAATATGTCTCGACTCGGGCTAGTAGGGCTAATTACTTGTCCTAGATTATTATGAACGGATTCCGAAATAACTTGCTCCTGGCAAATACCAGATATAAAATGGTCGGGCAAGGACTGGTCCCATAAGGTCAAGGAGGGTGCTGGGCAGCCCCAAAATACCCCAGTTTGCTCTGGCAAACGTTTGAGAAACCTCTCAGGACACTGGAAACTGGGACAAGTTGATTTTGTTTTAGATTATTATCAACAGGATTCCGAAAGAACTTGCCCCTGGCAAAGTACCAGATATAAAAATGCCGGGCAAAGGTATGGTCCCACAAGGTCAAGGAGGGTGCTGGGCAACCCAAAAATACCCAGCTTGCTCTGGTAAAATCTTTTGAGGACCCCTGCAGGCCACTGGAAACTAGGACAAGGTATTTTTTTTTTCAGATTATATGAACGGATTCGCCGAAAGAACTTGCTCCTGGCAAGTACCTAATATAAAATGGCCGGGGAAGAACTGGTCTACAAGGTCAAGGAGGGTCTGGGCAACAATAATAAGCGCAGCTTCCCCTGGCAAATCGTTTTGAGGACTCAGGCCACTGGAAACTGGGACAAGTGATTTTTTATAGATTATTATAAACGGATTCCAGAAGAAGTTGCTAATTGCAAGTACCAGATATAAAATGGCCGGGCAAGAACTGGTCCAACAAGGTCAAGGAGGGTCTGGGCAATTTTAAAATACCTAGCTTGCCCTGGAAAAATCGTTTTGAGGACATATCAGCCCACTGGAAACTGGGACAAGTGATTTTTTTTCAGATTATTATCAACGGATTCCGAAAGAACTTGCTCCTGGCAAGTACCAGATATAAAATGGCCGGGTAAGGACTGGTCAAACAAGGTCAAGAAGGGTCTGGGCAACCCAAAAATACTCAGCTTGCCTTGGAAAAATCGTTTTGAGGACCTCTAAGGTCACTGAAAACAGGCACTAGTGATTTTTTTTATATTATGATATGCGGATTCTGAAAGTACTTACTCTTGACAAGTACCAGATATAAAATGGCCGGGCAAAAAACTGGTCCAACAAGGTCAAGGAGGGTCTGGGCAACCAAAAAATACCCAGCTTCTTTTCGAAAAATCGTTTGAGAACCTCTGAGACCACTGGAAACTGGGACAAGTGATTTTTTTAGAATACTATAAACGGATTCCGAAAGAACTTACTCCTGGCAAGTACCAGATATGAAATGGCCGGGCAAGGACTTGACCCACAAGGTCAAGGAGGGTCTGGGCAGCCCCAAAATACCCAGTTTGCTCTGGCAAAATCGTTTTGAGAACCTCTCAGGACACTGGAAACTGGGAGGACAAGTTGATTTTTGTTTTAGATTATTATCAACGGATCCGAAAGAACTTGCCCTGGCAAGTACCAGATATAAAATGTGCCGGGCAAGGACTTGGTCCACAAGGTCAAGGAGGGTGCGGCAACCCAAAAATACCCAGCTTGCTCTGGTAAAATCTTTTGAGGAGACCCCTCAGGCCACTGGAAACTAGGACAAGTATTTTTTTTTCAGATTATTATGAACGGATTCCGAAAGAACTTGCTCCCTGGCAAAGTACCAGATATAAATAATGGCCGGGCAAGAACTGTCTAACAAGGTCAGGAGGGTCTGGGCAGACCAAAATATCCAGCTTCCCTGGCAATTGTTTTGGACTCAGGCCACTGGAAACTGGGACAAGTGATTTTTATAGATTATTATAAACGGATTCGAAGAAGTTGCTAATTGCAAGTACCAGATATAAAATGGCCGGGCAAGAACTGGTCCAACAAGGTCAAGGAGGGTCTGGGCAATTTTTAAAATACCTAGCTTGCCCTGGAAAAATCGTTTTGAGGACATATCAGCCCACTGGAAACTGGGACAAGTGATTTTTTTCAGATTAATATCAACGGATCCGAAAGAAACTTGCTCTGGCAAGTACCTAGATATAAAATGGACCGGTTAAGACTGGTCAAAACAAGGTCAAGAAGGGTCTGGGCAACCCAAAAATACTCAGCTTGCCTTGGAAAAATACGTTTTGAGGACCTCTGGATCACTGAACAGGCACCTAAGTGGC
>CALNVZ010000174.1:75564720-75580564 GCA_940671915.1 Paracentrotus lividus | reverse complement strand
CCCTACTACCCCAACCATACCTACTACTCCGACCACTCCAACAACACCATCGACTCCCACTACCTCTACTACCCCAATTACACCTACTACTCCAACGACTCCAACAGCACCAACGACTCCCACTACCCCTACTACCCCAACTACACCTACTACTCCTGCCACTCCAACAACACCATCGACTCCCACTACCCCTACTACCCCAACTACACCTACTACTCCAACCACTCCAACAACACCAACGACTCCCACTACCCCTACTACCCCAACTATACCTACTACTCCCACCACTCCAACAACACCAACGACTCCCACTACACCTACTCCCCAAACTACATAACCACTACATAACTAACTACTCTAACCACCCCAACAATCCATACGACTTCCACAACTTAAGTTTTAAACATAATTGTGTGTTTTTGTTTTGTTTGTTTGTTTGTTGTTTTTTTTTAGTAACATTATGTTTCTATCCATTTACCTAGTACTTATTCGATACAAAAGAAAATTTCAATATTGAAATGATGTAATTGGATCAGAAAATTTTACAAAAATACACTTTGATCGTCTGCAAATTATACAGTGTGTTCCCAAAAAGGTAACCGAAGTTCAAAGGTCAGTCATTTAGAAAAGATATGGTCAATTATTATGATTTGTTTACTCAAGTACTAAGTATTTCATCAGCTTTAATTTGAGAAATTGCCTACGTCCAAACTGCCATAGGTCACAGAGTTAGGGTCCTTTGAAGATGATAGGTACAAAACCCATTTTTCCAAGTTTTTGGTTTGTAGGGTATGAAACCAACTTTTTATAAATTTTTGGTTTCATCATTTTGGGGTTTTTTTTCGCACAAAGTTTCAGTGAAATGCAATCTCATTTGTCAAAGGACCTATCTCACTGGCAATGAGATGGGTTCTCGATTATGAGTCTCTGGAGTCTCAGAGAGGTCGCCGCGACGTCACCCGACTCTGCAGGAAGTTCGGAGAAAAAAAAAACAATCAAATACAGGTTGTTAACAACGTTACTTTTGCGGTTTTCCTGTGGGTAAGGAGGTACTCTACTCATTCATATTTATTTTGGAAGGTACTGGTCAATGTATAAAACGTCCCTACTTATAAAAATGTATTTCCTTTGGGAGCCTCGTATTGAAAGTGTGACCTTCGTATTCACTTCATGGTAAAGAAGAACTCCGATTCTGTTCACTGATTCCAAATTTTGTACCTATGGATGACTGAGCTTTTGGACTTTAAACAACCTATGTAAAAATTATTGCCTTGTACCATGTTTGGGCAGTACCGACCCATATTCAATAATCCAAGAAACATTTTGTTCCTTGTGAATGTACTCATGAACGCTTCCCTCTAACAGAAAGATCATGAAGGTATGGGGTTGCCTCTGTCCAAACTTGGTTCAAGACGAGTTTCATTGAGTTATGGGAAAGTTTGATCAGTAAACAATTAAGTCATATCTTTGTTAGCCATGGGGTTTTATTATTAATAATACAATACGATTTCAATGGAAAACATTTTCTTTCCACAAAAATTTATGATTTATTTTTTCATAAGTAAAAAAAAAAAAAAAAAAAAAAGTAAGATATACAATATTTTTGGAAAGAATCAGGCTCGACTGGCACTTGTGCTATTATCTGACTACTTTTACCAGGAAATATCAATATTGCTATATGAATTGTATTGTACTTTTTTCATGTTATTGTCGGTAAATAAATCAAATCAATCAAACACACGTTAATTGAGAAAATATTTATATTCTGTAATAGCAATAGGGCAGTGAGTTGTAGAGGTTATTTAAGTTGAACAATCAATTGATGATTGCGTGCAAATTGAAAAAGAACACCTACTATTTTCACCTGCCTACTGTAGTTAGTATACCGTAGTCGCAAAACACTAATATATCAGACAAAATAATACAGGAATTACCTCTTAAAAGTACTACTATAAATTAAATGTTTCATCTATTATGATCAAGTTTTCAATATTATTTTCCAAACAGATGTCTTTTCTCTCATTGTTCTCTTTGATTGTATTATTTTACCTGATTATAATTATAATTATACCTGTAATACATTATTTTGAAAGATCATACTTTATATTATTTCTTAGGGCAATTAGATTAGAACAAACTTAGCCTATGTGTCATTGAAAGAAAATGAATATGAATTACAAACTATGTTTTTCAAAAGTTTCCTGTCGTATTTCATTGTTCTATTTTGTTATATAAGATTCTATAGTTCAATTCTATGGAAATTTTGCATTGTATTTTGTGTCTATAAATGTTCGTTCGATACTATGTAGTGTTAAATTGTACTACAATTTGTGAGGTTTGAAAAGCCCAATTTTTCACTTCGCTTCCTAGGGACTCTAGTTGGAATAATGTTCCAGCTGGTATTACTGATGTAGAGCTGAATGCACTTTCTTTTGTTAGTGGGGGATGATGAATATATCATCCCCCACTAACAAAAGAAATTAATGCGTGTCTACGCCCGTGGCTGGTACCAAACTAAAACCATCTCGAAACTCCTTCAGGAACTCTTGTTGTATGTATACACTAAATCTGTAACAATTTGTTGCTATTTGTATAATTTTCAGTCGATTAAACTTTATGTATAGTTTACATTGTTTACATATTTATACATAGGGTATAATCTTTTACCAAAAGTCCGCATCAATATTGAGCATTTGTTTAGACTTATGTTTAAAAACATTATACGTTGTATATAAATGGCGAAGAGGAGCCAGGCTCGTACTAGCCCATGTGCTATTTTCTGGTCCCATTTACCACTTGTAATGTTTTGTTTCTGTGCCATATGTATAATATGACTTCTGTTTGCCTTTAAATGTTGTCATTGGTAAATAAATAAATCAAATAAAAACCAAACAAACCATACTGAACTGAACTTATATCTTAGATGGTCAAGCTTGAAGGGAATATTTGTCTTGTTCTCAATCTGCGCATGTAGGCTATAGGGATTCCATCAATGTTGTAACGATCTGTATTTTCGATGCACTATCACTGCTTTATTTCCATGGCACCCAAACAAATTACGGGTCCACTCTTCTTACGATATTCAAACGGGAAACAGCTAAAACTTAAAATAAGTTATCTTCAACCGTTTCGCTGCTTCTGAATTAAAAAACATCAAAAAAGAACGGAGAATAGCTCCAAGATTTAAAAAAAAGAAAAATGAATCATAAAATAAATAAATATTTCAATGGTATTTCCATATGCAGAAGAGATAAGGTCCTGTCCCCCCCCCGAGGGAGAGAGAGAAAGAACGAGAGACAGAGAGAGAGAGAGACACAGAGAGAGACAGACAAACAGACAGAGAGGGAGAAGGAAAAAAAGGGGAAGTTAGAGAGGAAATAAAAGAAATTGAAAGGGAGATCCACCCTAAGTAAGATATAATTGACGATTTTAAAAAACAGCTTTCTGTTCTCGTTTTCCAATATTTTCATATAGAGCTGGGGGCCCTGGTTCCCTAAATCAGGCACTTACCTCCCCCCCCCCCCCAAAAAAAAAAAAAAAAAAAAAAAATGAAATAAATGATGAGGGGAAAATTAGAGGGAGAATGAGAAAATAATCAGGGACCAAAAGGAAGCGACGATTCGTTTAACCCTATCAAGATCAAGGTGTTTTGATCGTGCCCAATGGGGGGGGGGTCAAATTGTGCCCCCAGAATATTTTTATTATTTGACCGAACATTTTCATATTTGGCATGACGATTACAAATTGGTATACCTAAAAGTTCTCAAGGTCATCATATGGGGCCCATTTAAATAATAAAATATATCTTCAAACATGCACAAAATTTGAATTAATCTAGTTCAACTCTCTGAAATCACAGTTTGATGATAGATACTGTTTCAAATTTATTTTATGAGTCATTATATTATGTTAAGAATGTTTAATGTTACCAAAGGGGCGTTTCTGCTTTTAAATAAGAAAAAGGTAACTTCACGACAAGAGGGTGTTTGTGCAATTAACTAAAATGATTAACATTTGATTGTTTTTTGACTAATTTTCACTCTTCAGGTATGCAAAAAATGCAAACAAAAAACAAAAAACTATATGATACGCATTAATCATATTGTATGAATTTCAAGGGATAAACTCATTTGAAAGTGTGAAAGAATTGATATTTCGATATGTTTTATTATATCAATTGTTATGGCGCCCTTTTTTATATTGAAAACAAAAGAAGAAGAGCGGTGTCATTCGACCTCAGGTCCCTTCTATAATAACAATGATGACAATAAGAAAAATAATAATAACGATAATGATGACAAAAATATGAGTATTAATAACAATAAAACAATATAATAATACTTGAGATTTATAATAATACTTGAGATTTATAGAGCGGCATGTCCATTATTTTATTAAAAGTAGGCTGTTATTCATTGTTGTTCACAAAGATGACAGAACAACATGATAACGATAATGATCATATTAGTATAGCAATGTCTAGGATAACTGCAATTATCATCATAGTAATTGGCCTAATAGTAACTAAAAAAATATATAATAAAGATATTAATAGCATTGGTAACGATTATATTAATGTTAATGAATAACAGTTGTCAAATCATGGCAATAATAATGGATGGAGATAATATGTTTGATTGAAGTACCTGTCGCAATATGCCTTAAAATGATACTTAAATATAACAGCTTCAATAAGATGAAATATCTATCTTGTTAATTTTGATTTATAACAATATGACTTATTTCAGATCTGTCAGTTGTTATATTATGTTTTGTATTGTATGTCCTGCATTGGCAGTAATGTGCCATGACCTGGACTTCTATTACTATTATATGTTTGTTTATGTGCAATTCTTTTATATGTATAAAATTATGTTTATATTATGTTCCTTGTTGAAGGTAAACAATAAAGTGATACAAAATCAAATGTTTCTTCCTTTTGTTATTGATAAGTCTATTTCAAAGTTAAGGTTTATTCATTCTCCGTCGACCTTAGAAAATGGAAATAGATAATTTGGCTTAATTGAAGATTACAGCAGTACATTTTTAATTTTTTTTTTTCAAAGGTGTGGCCTATTTCATTACCTGGACTTCTATTACTATTATATGTTTGTTTATGTGCAATTCTTTTATATGTATAAAATTATGTTTATATTATGTTCCTTGTTGAAGGTAAACAATAAAGTGATACAAAATCAAATGTTTCTTCCTTTTGTTATTGATAAGTCTATTTCAAAGTTAAGGTTTATTCATTCTCCGTCGACCTTAGAAAATGGAAATAGATAATTTGGCTTAATTGAAGATTACAGCAGTACATTTTTAATTTTTTTTTTTTCAAAGGTGTGGCCTATTTCATTATGTTTATCAAATATGTCCGTGTGTAGCAAGGCGTTTCACAATCGTGTACTTATCATTGATGTTCTTCTTCTTCTTAAATTCTTATTAGTTTGTGATTGCGATGCACAATAGATGCATAAAAAGTCAACAGAAAAGTCCATGTACTATTCCTTTTCTTGTAAACCATCAGGTATCAACAAGATACGTTCAAACAACAATAATTGGATTCTATTTACGGATATGATCAGCTGAGCCTAGCAATTTTACAGTCGGATTGAGTAATACGAAATACTGAAAGCCAGTTTGGGCAATTTATTAGTCAGAATGGTATTTGAGTTTTTCTTGAATATACCACATTTTATGAAAAGTTAGGATCAGAAGCATAACTCAAGCGTAAATTGGAAAGAAAACAACTTTGAAAGGTAAGATGGCTATATATTTTTCCTTCTTTCATGTTGGTTAATTTAAGTAATTATATTTATAAGTTTATAAAGTACGAGCTGTAATGCGACTTAATAGGCTATGATTAAGGGCTTGTGGTTCTAATGCTTTGCAATGTAGATAATAACACATTTTCGGAGACTTTCTGTTCAACTCGAAGCTATCAAAAAGTAGGCCTAATCCAAATTAGTTTCTGCTTCTGCTATTTGATGATGTCGAAGCGGAAATCGTCTTTAAAAATCTTTAAAAAAAAAAAAAAAAAAAAAAAAAATCCAGGAATTTGTGACAAAATGCCCCTAAATCAATCCTTATCCCTTACCTTATGCATAATTAGCAAATAAAGTAACAGTGATAAATGTAAATTTAAAAAAAACGCAGTTTCAGCAAGTATCCCATCCCATTATCGCAAAAACTATACTTTTTAGTCACAAAACTATGTTTTCTACTTTGATTTCAAAGATGAACATGGGATTCATGTTTTCTTCTATGATATCCATCTTAGCTCTGCTCCATACTGATAAAACAAATGGTATGTATATCACTTCTTCTCTTCACCCTACTGCTACTACAACAATACTACTACTACTACTACTACTACTACTACTAACTACTACTACTACTACTACTACTACTACTACTACTACTACTACTACTACTACTACTACTATTATACTACTACTACTACCACCACTACTACTACAATGACTACTACTACTACTACTACTACTACTACTACTACTACTACTACTACTACTACTACTACTAGTACTACTACTACTACTACTACTACTACTACTACTACTACTACTACTACTACTGCCTACTACTTCTACTACTACTACTACCTACTACTGCTACTTCTACTACTGCTACTACTACTACTACCAATACTACTACTATTCCTACTACTACCACTACTTATTCAACTATTATCAGCATTAATTTTACTTGAATAATGCGAATTATAATTATGAAGAAAATATTACCTCCTGTGCTTGAGCTGCTGGCCCTTTTCTTGAAATCAAGGTTGCCTTTATGGTGGTATCTCACTTCGCGGAAACTACTTTGAGACGGATTTGGGACTACTTTGAGACAGTTTTGAAACTTGTCGCGGAGACGTCTTCGAGACGTCTCCTCAGTCACCGCGACATTTCATGAGTCGCGGGAATCGCGGAAACTACTTTGAGACGGATTTGGGACTACTTTGAGACGGTTTTGAAACGGCCTTGAGGCGGTTTTGAAAATCGTCGCGGAGACGTCTCAGAGACGTCCCGGCGGCGGAAAAGGGGATCGAAGACGTCTCTAATACTTTTTATTCATCGCGGGGACGCCTCTGCGAAGTGAGATACCACCATTACTGCCCAAAATAACAAAATACCGTATTTGCCTACTGTAGAATAACTAAAATAATAATCCTTACTATCATTCACACTTTCTAGTTTTGCAATACAAATCTTATTTTATCTAATTATAAAAACGCAATAAAACTGAGCGATCTTTAAAATCATATTTTCAACCCTTCGTCTAGACTGTGTACTTGACAAAGCGTTGATGTATTTTGGTCTTATTAAACAATCAGTTATAATCAACTATTTTTGTCGGAAGATTTATTGAAGTCTACTGTGATATGCATACTTAGTCTTCACGCAACACAGGATATGTTTCATTAAAATTAAACTTATGACTGAGCATTCATATTTGTTTCCAATGCCCAATAGAAATTTGAAAATAGAGTCTGTGCATGAAAAATTACTCAAACATTCAGGTGAAAGTCGATATTCTTTATTCCTTGAAAAAATTGATAGCCTAGTCCTAATGATTGCTATGGTGATGATTTAGAGGCGACACATTTAGGGTTAGCTAAAAATAAACATTGACTATTAACTTTCTTAAGAATTTAAGAATTGGCAATTGACTTTCTTCAGAAATGCTTAGCCGTAGCCAACGTACAAATTGACGTATAATCCACATATTTAAAACATAATGAATTGTCCAATTTACTTTAATAAGAATTCCCAACAATTCGTGTTATCCAATTGTAAATTAAGTTTTAACAAGCTAAAGTATGATGTACATAAGTGTTTCACCTCGTATCGTGTATACAGTATGCTTTATAAAAGAATGATGATGATCACGAAGGGCAAACCTTATTTCTTAACTCGATTTTATGTGAATGTAAAGAATTAAGATATTTTTATTTATTTTTTTTTCCCTTTTTGCACGGGGGTGGAGGGGGGTTGGGTGCAGGCGTGATTTTGTTTATTCGGTAATCAAAATTTAAAATACATCCATGACTGTAGAGGTAGGGCTTTTCCTCGGGTCAGTCAACCACCCCCTTATTTATTTATTGTTTTTGGTCGGGGTGTGGGGGGGGGGGGGTTAGGATCCGCACCTGGTTGTTACATCAGGCCAATAAAGAGGCAACATTTGGAAAATATATGTATACACTATCTGCACGTATATTGTAAAATAGCAATATCTGTAAAGGGTTTTCTAACTGTCGTAAATTCCAGATTGCGCAACACATTTGCATTAAAAAAAATAACCCCCGTTTTTTCTCACTTGAGTGGCATGTTCTTAAAACACCTTTTTTTGTTCAATAAGTTTGGTCAATGCATTTGTCTATTTATCGCACAATATTGCAGGTGCTCCTCACGTCAACCGGTCATATTTTGGATCCTTCGAGCTTAAACATAGGGAAGACACGTATGAGAGAATAACCCAGTTTGACAATGGTAGTAGCAGTGCAGGTTTAAGCAAGGGTCGAATGGCCCGGAGTAACAGTGGTAGCAGCAGTGGCTCAAGCAGCGGCCGAAATGGTGGCCAAAGCAGTGATTCATCAGAAGAAAGACCTGCGATTCCAACTACTCCTACTACCCCAACCACTCCAACAACACCCACGACTCCTACTCCCCCTACCCCTACCCACACTTCCCAACGACACCTACGACTCCCACAACCCCTATACAGTCCAACCTACTGGCCAACCACTCCAACAACACCAACGACTCCAACGATAACTAGCGACTCCCACTACCCCTACTTCACTACTTCCCCTAGCACCGCCACAAACACAACGACACCTAATACCCCTACTACTTCCCTACAACGCCCTAAACTCCAACAACACTACGACTCCCACAACCGCCTACTACCCCAACTACTCCAACCCACTCCAACAACACCAACGACTCCAACCACCAAGACTCCCACAACCCCTACTACCCAACTGCTCCAACAACACTACACCCCACTACCCCTACCTACTCACATACATCCAACGACCCAATCGGCCAACAACACCTACGATTCCCACTACCTCTATATCCAACAACACTCAACAACACCAACGACTCCAACCGCACCTAACGACTCCCACAACTCCTACTACCCCAACTAACCTACCTGACTCTCCTACTACTCCACAACACCTACGACTCCCACAACCCACTACTACCCAACTACTTGCAACCACTCCAACAACACCAACGACTCCAACAACTTCAACGTACTCCCACAACCCTACTTACCGCCAACTATCCAACAACACCTACGACTCCCACTAACCCTACTACTCCAACAACTCACAACACCAACGACTCCAACGACACCTACGACTCCACAACTCCTACTACCCAACTAACCTACTACTCTCAACTACCCACAACACTACGACTCCCACACCCCTACTACTCCAACGACACCCACTACCCCTACCATCTTACAACTCAACGACACCAACGACTCTACTTACTACCAACGACACCTACTACCCTGCTACTACTCCACAACTCCAACGACACAACGACTCCAACGACACTTACGACTCCCACAACCGCCTACTACCCATACACTTACTACTCCTACTATCCAACGAACACCTTACGAACTCCCACTCCGCCTACTACTCCACAACTTCACAACACACCTACGACTCCCACTGCCCCCTACTACTCCAACTACACCTACTTACTGCCAACTACTCCAACAACACCATCGACTCCAACTACCCTACTACTCCAACAACTCCAACAAGCACCACGACTTCCAACGACACGCACTACGACTTGCCAACTTACACCTACTTACAACGCAACGACTCAACGACTCCTAGCGACTCCCACAACCCCCACTACTCCACAACACCTACGACTACCCACTACCCCTACTACTCCAACAACTTCCAACAACACAGCCACGATCTAACTTTGGACACCTACGGATCCCACAACCCATACTACCCAACTACTCGCACATACTCTAACACACCCATGACTCCCACAACCCTCTACTACCCCACTCACCATACTACTTCCAAACTACTCCAACAACAACCTACGACTCCAACTACCTCCTACTACTTGTCCAAAGCTTATACTCCAACACAACCAACGACTCCAACGGACCCCTACGACTCCCACTACACCTACTACGTCACCACAATCCAACAACACCTACGACTCCACAACCCTTACTACTTCCAACTAACCTAACTACTCCAACTACTCCAACAACTCCTACGACTACACGCAACTACCCCTACTACTCAAACAACTCCAACAAACAACCAACGACTCCACGACACCCTACGACTCCCACAACCCCTACTGCCAACTACACTACTACTTCCACTCTCCAGACAACACCTACGACTCGCCACAACCCCTACTACCGCAACTACACCCTACTACTCCACAACATCCTACGACCTCCAACTTCCCCACTAGACTCCAACAACTCCAACACATCACAACGACTCCAACAACACCTACGAGCTCCACACACACTACTTCTCCAACAGACGGTCCAAGCAACTACCTACGACTCCACAACCCCTACTACCCAACTACACCTACTACTCCAACTACTCAAAACACCTTACGACTCCACTACCCCCTACTACTCCAACAACTCCAACAACCACCAACGACTCAACAACACTCTACGGACTCCCACTACACCTACTACTCCAAACAACTCCAAACAACACCTACGACTCCCACAACCCCTCTACTCCAACGACACCTACTACCCTTACTTCTCCAACCGACATCCACGACACCCAACAACTCCCACTACACCTACTACTCCAACAAACCTCAACAACACCTACGACTCCCACAACCCCTACTACTCAAACGACACCTACTACCCCTTCTACTCCAACCAAATCCAACAACACCAAGACTCAACGACACCTTACGAACTCCCACAACCCCTACTACCCCACTACACCTTACTACTCCAACTACTCCAACAACACCTTACGACTCCCACTACCCCTTACTACTCCAACAACTCAAACAACACCACGACTCCAACGACACCTACGGAACTCCCACACCCCTACTACCCAACTACACCTTACACTCCAACGACTTTTTCCCGTTTCTTCACTTAAACACTCCAACGACACCTTCTACTTTCTTATACTTTTCCACTACTACAAAAACACCGACGACTTTAGGATCTACGACAAGGTGTATGCGGGGTGACATTTGTCCAGGGGAATTCTACAACAACGATAACTCCAGGATCTACAAGGTGTATGCGGGGTGACGTTTGCCTAGGGGAATTCTACAACAATCATGACAATAACGACGATTCTAGGATCTGCGACAAGGTGTATGATGGGTGATGTCTGTTCAGGGGAACGTGTTTTCTCTTTGGTTGAAAAACTTTAGCCCGACTGAATAAGGGAGTTTACAGATACAATCTGCGCAAGCGCGAGTCTCCGATATCCACTTCCGGGGTCAGGTCAAATATACATAAAATGCGGCGACCGTACAGTCAACCCATGGGTCAGACCAACAAAAATTCTTATCAGACAAAAATCTATCTGAATATATTTCTTTTTTCAGGTTTTTCCTTCTCGTTTGCCATTTATGAATAAATATGATGAGACATTTCTTGACTTTAATTACATGCTTCCCCAGAAGATTGCACAAAACCACCGAACTCTTTGTCTTATCCACAGCGTGTCCGAAATATCGGAGATTCAACCCCTTAAGTTCGCGGAACCTCAATGGCGCGTGCCGTACGCGAGTAATGCACAGACTTACAAATTTCGCTTCAAGTTGAAAGAAAGAGAGACCGTAAAAAATATGATCACTAGAAAAAGATGAAACGATACACTGCCTATCTCGACAATAGACAAGATTGCATGTTCTTCATCCTTATTTTCACATATGGAGCGATAAAAACGACTAAACCATATGTAAATCAAACTGTCATATAGACTTCACAGCAAAAAATCTATATAGAAGAGAATCCCACGTACATATCCCCGACCCAATACTACAATAGCTCCTATCGGTAACTGTAAACTCCCTATTATCGTTCGCATTTTGTGCTAAGAGACATTCCTGTCACCAAAAGTTGCTAAACATACGCGTCCTCAAAAAGCTTTTAAAAGGGTATTGTTTTCAGCTCTCGACGATAGTAGAACAATACCCTTAGTCCACTGTTTTATGTTCTGTCTGCAGTTCATGGGAATGTGCGTTTTATTTATGATGCTTTGTATTGATAAATTATTTCTATTTGCCAAATGTGGGTTAATTTCTGTCGTATTCCAAGTCTTTTTTTTTTCTTTTTAGAAGAACCCATCATGCCAGAATGTTTTCTGAATGTCATTGCTTTTTGTTGTTTTTTATTGGTTGGTCTGGTATAGGTTAAGCCGTCTAGGGTCAAATATTTTCGGGAAAATAGTACGTCAAATGATCATCTTAAATAAATGATTCCCCCAACTACTTAAACCGAACGTTCCAGCTAAAATTGAAAGTGTTTGGCTGAGTAAAGAAGAATTTTTAACAAAATTTTCATTAAAATCGGTATGAAAAATAACAACAGTTATGCATTTTTGCTTTTGAACCTTGTTTGCGTAATAACTAGTTTGAATCCGTCATGAGATATCGCCAATTAGCAAATGATGAGTCACATCCACTACTTCTTGTGTATTTATTTATTATAAATCCTATTATATTGCATTGTTTTTTTCATACAAAGGAAGAAGAGGGACTATGTGACATCATCCTCTTTTCAGCTTCAAGTTTATAGCCGAGGTTTGCAAGACTGTTCTAAAAAACAAATAACCTAAAAACTCATAACCTTTGCTATTTCCTTATCCGATTTATGAATTTTCCAGTGTGGTGCTTTTGTAAATTTGAGTTAATATTTGTTAATACCTCTAAATTATGAAGTGAATATAGGTGCTCGAGTGACTCACTTAGGTGACTCAACCATGCGTAGCAGACCTGCTAGTGCTGTTTTAGCACTTACCCAAGTGATAAATTATCAAACAAAGAAATATTTCAATGTCGGTATCGGATTCGAACCGGGATTCACCTAGACATGGCAAGCCTACCGATACGTTACAATAACCAACGAGATATCCCTAACTTGCTTAATATGAAAGCATAATATAATATATATTACATTATATATATTATAGTATATATTATATATATATATAATATGATTTATTTGCAATTCTTTGAAGAAATGTCATCATGTAACCTAAATATATAGATACTAGCTGCTCGTCGAGATGTGAAATTGTTTAACTAGCTCGTAAGCGTCTCTCATCCAGGATGACCTCAGCTTGAATCCAACGAATCACGCCATTTTGCCCCATTTTCTTATGTAGTCACCAAGTCCTCTCGAGTGAACGTGTCCACAACAGCAATTTGAAGTGCAGTCAAACAGCACATTTGAGCAGTCATCTACTATCAAGTCTTAAAAGTGTTGATTTCAGCTCGAAGTTGCACAAAAAAAAATACAAGAGACTCGTTTAAAGGACATCCACCTGGGATATTTTAATGTAAATCCGCTGCAGAATGAAATTATGTACGACGTACATAATTTGGTGATTGTACCGCATGGACCTGCTCGAAAAGATGCGTTAGGATGACGTCCAGGCGAGACACCTTATAGTACTATACTAGAACAGCAGCCAATTGACCAGTACATGATTCCAATCATGGCATTTATTTCATATGGCTTACTACCATGTATTTCCATGTTAGAGCCCTAGATGTGCATGCGATCATTCAAGTACCTCATCTCCAGGAACAGAATCATGTATTTCATGAATTTCATTCAAATCCAAAAGAAAATTATATCATTCACACTATTTATAAATTTCCAGAGACAATGATCACTTTCTTTTATGTATAGATTGTGCTAATAAAAAGTGAAAGCTCTAATCAAACATTATAAAACATCTTTACAGAAACTCTTTCCATATTGACACAGTATTTTCAGTCAAATGGTAGCCCCTTGAGATCAATAAGGATCACATAAATTCAAAACATGTCACCCTTTTTCCTGAGAACATTTTCTAGATTACAATAGTGCAGACGACATCATATTATTTGTAAAACAATAAAAACTATCGAGGAGAGTATATATCTACTCATTTAGTGATGAATTACCCATTAATTCTCATCATTCACATTTGTTCAAAGTTCCAAAGATAACTTTCTTACTAAGACCATGATAACTTTAAAATTAGTTCGAGTCACCATCCCTTATTGTAAAACCTATATCCATATTTGATTTAGAAATACGAGCCTCGATATCGGGAAAAAAGCCTAACTCATATTTTACGATAGGGGGCACATATCCCACTCCCAGCTAATCTATTTTGGACTAGGGTAAGATGTAGGGATACGACCGCCACTAGCTCACTTTACTAATTAGCACATTGAACACTAAATCAAAAGAAATATAGCATGTCTCTTGCTTAGCTACATACATATCAACTATTTTTCCAAAAAAAATTGAGTACATAATATTTGTTGAAGGCAAGTTATATGCAAATAATGACGTCATCCGAAATTGGTCGCATTCCCTACAGTGTAGAACAATACCGGACAGTAATGTTCTTTACCCTTTTGTTCTGTATAAAAATCTGCTCTGGAAGCACTGTTTTAATGTAAACCTTCAGACCTTACACATGCTTTGTATTGCATTTTTCTATAACATTATTCATTTTTAGAAGATTATAATGCGTTCTTTACCTACAAAATTTCAACAACACTCAGAATAACTTTTATATCTCATGTAGATCATAACATATCACAATAATAATAAAGAGAAATAGACATTTCAAAATTGTCAAACAATTTAATAAATAGAAATAATACATTATATATGCAACTTACTATTTGATCTACATGCTTAGCAACTCAACCCGGAAGTAAAACAACAACCGTCCATGTGGTGTCCGGCATTCCCTACACAAAAAAATGACTGACTAGCAATTTTCAACACACTGTCACCCCAATACACAGACTTTGTACAGTGCAAACACTCCATACACGTTTGGCCCACCCTCCACACATGTCCATAATGCATGAAATAGAGGTCATGCCCCAATTCTATTTTTATACCATCATTTTCTCTAAAATGTCAATTTTTACATCAGGCCATTTTTCAGGCTGCAAATTTTCCTACCTTGACAGATTGTGGTAGTTTTCTCGGAGATTTCTCACTTGTTGTTGTCGAATACAGCATTCAACCTTCCCAGACAGACCACCTGACCAATATATGCCGGTATTTCAACTCAGTTGATCTTTGTTGGCAGCTAGGGCTGGACATGTGGTGACCGTCCGATATTCCCTACTGTCCGGTATTCCCTACATCTACCCTATTTATTCTATCATATACTTGAATACGAAGGGGAGACCGGGTATGGAAGTTACACGGGTCAGTTGTTACAGTTCTCAGTGTGCTAAGATGGAACAAGAGAGGATGTGCTAACTGGCATCTATATACAGCCTACATATAGCTGTGATGAACTGCCGGTCGTGAGGTTTCTCCGTTGTTTTATTAAAAAGTAAATCAACAAAAACCATTTTTTACAGTTCAAAGTAAATTTTTGACAAAAACTGAAATTTCTAATAGCTCTTACAACTGAAGGCACATGATGATAGTCTGGTATTGTAAATATAGTACATGTATGTCACTAATATAACCCCTAGCCATGCCTTGTAATTCTGCCTAATGACTGTGCTACAGTTGATTTATGTGTGTAAAATCACCCATGGGGTAGGTTGTTACAACA
>CALNVZ010000174.1:75531399-75563354 GCA_940671915.1 Paracentrotus lividus | reverse complement strand
ACTACCCCAATGTTGAATGTAACAAACTTAATAAAATACATACTGTATAAAATTACATGTCTCAATTTATCAGGTGTTAATATTTTTATTTTTCTATCTATTACATCTCTCTCTTTATATATATTATACGAAATGAAATGACCAAGAACACATATACTCCAGTTGGTTCATCATAAAACTTGGGCAATTAGTGTAAATTATGATAATAGTAGGGTTGCTTATTGGGCGACGAACATGAAACCCCATTGCAAACCTTATCATATCCCTAGCCTACATCTTAGACAACATAACGCCCGGATCAATAATTGTAGCAAGATCATCCTGAAATACACCAAACTTATTCAGTCTTGTGCTTTCATGGATGACGTGGCACTTTAGCTTTTAAAAACCTCTGTCAAAATCAACTTGAACCAAGTTTTTGCATAAGCAACCCTGGCTTTCTGAGCATTCATTCCTTGTTTGAAGTAAGTCTTTACGATTCCATTCACAACAAAATGTTACTGGGACTATTTAAAAGTAACTGTTGCTTTTCCAAAATTTGGTACAAGGCAATTTTGACAATTGGCAAACCTGCCAAGTGCTCATTAATCTGTCACAGCACTGGTTTAAGTTGCATAAATCACTGCTATGAGTTGTTCTTTGACATAAAAATTATTTGTCACATTATTTATACAATATAATTATATTAGACTCTCAATGCTGGGTTTACTTCTTTCTTTCTTTTTCTTTTTCTTTTCCTTTTTGTAACGCACTTAAGGGCTATATCGGGGAGGAAATCTTAAGTTAATGTAGGCCTACATACCGGTAACTTGGTTTTGGTCGTAACCTCAAAGGGCAAGGAATGAACTCCTGCAGCATCCTCATCTCCGCTCTTTGCGTTTTCAACAGCTTTACATGGATGTGGTGACGATGAAACGTTCTCAAGGGCGGATGAGCTCCGTAAGGTGCTTGATAGTTCAACCCCCATTGAATCAAACTTCTTGTTCACATTTTTTCCTCCAAGTGACTTTCGAATTTGAATGAAGATTCTGAGATAGAGGACAGCGATTATGAGCAAAGGAAAGAAGAACAAGACTCCTTTCTGGATGAGGTTCGTCAATGGATTGATGGTGAATTGATGAATACAGTGATCTCCGTTGTCGAAGTCGATGATGAACTCCCAGACCGTGATGTACCCTATCCAGAACACCAGTCCCATCACCCAAGGCAGGCAGTTGAGAACAGCGGCCTTGCGCTTCGATCGGGAGATGAAATGGTTGATGGGGTCGTATACGGCCTGATGTCGGTCAGCGCAGATGACGACTACGCTGATGTTTGAAGCATTGATGATTCCGTTGAAGATTCCTGATAGGATCTTACAAGCATTTTGAGAGTACGGGTATTGGCCAAGATAGATGTGTAGAACAGAAGTACTAAGTCCAATCCCAACCAAGAGATCTAGTATAGTAAGGTTTATGATGAAGTAGTTATTGTAGGTACGGAGTCGTTTTTCTATCAAGAATGCCATGAGACTGATGATATTGGCAAATATGATGAACACGACAAAGATTGCCGTGAAAACGAATCTCTTCAAATAAATTGTGTTTGATTCTGCTATATCGGTTGTAATGGTTTCGGTCATGTTTTCGCTCAGAGAGTGAAGTTCAGTCCACGATTGAAGATTCGAGTAACTCGACGTTGTTTGAACCACATTTGACATGATTATTATGGTGTATATTATCAACAGGAGTAGACATAACACAGTTTGAACCTGCTTGTCCAACGAAATGTGGGTAAGATTAGTTCTATGTCGAATAAACCGAGGTAATATATAGACTGCCAAGATAGTAAAGAAAATATTTAACGAAGAATGCCAAAAAAAGCCGTTCAGCATTTGGTCTTCTTGGAGATAAACAAAATAATGATTAATATATTTAATATAAAAACGAGAAGCTTTCAAAAATAGATGCCCAGAAAAAAAAAAAAAATAATAACCTTCAAAACAAATTAGAAAGGTAGCTGGACTGGCAGATTTCAATGCGATTGAATCATCAAGTTCCTAACATTTTTTCCCCCTATCGTTTGTCAAATAAGTAATAGAAAACCATAGATATTGTGAGCTAATAGGGCAACTAAACAAGAAAGATAGAAATAAAATTTATTTCCTGTATCCAACTAACTAAGTCTTCCTTTGTGATTATTACGATTTTTAATTGGACACGGGGTTATTGCAGTTTTGTTGAAAACAAATTGATTGTCCTTCCCATTTTGCAGTCACATGATCGATGAGATAACCTTTAAAAGCTCACCTTCGAATCACAATTCATGTATATTCAATTAAAGAGGACAAAAATGGATTTTGAGAGCAAGCCTTTACAAACTGAAATCGAAAATAACTGATAAACAAAATGCTTAAAACGAAAATATCATCGTCATCTATAATCTGAAGAAAAAAAAGGGTATCTCAGGTTAGATAAAATAATAAGGAAAACGATAAAATGAAGAGAGTGGGGAGGGAACATTCAGAAGTAAGAAGTTTCATTCGATAATATTTAGCCTTTCTCATAAGAATTGAAAGAGATTTACTAAATAAAGAATTGGATCAATATTGTCGGCAACCCTGCTGCGTTTTGTTTAATTTTTTTATTTCTTGTTAAAAATCGGTTTTTTTTCCCCCCCCCTAAATTTGCAGCCCGTTCTTTTTCCAAATAAAAGAATTTTGAATCATTATTCATTGGTAATCTTTTCGCTAATTCAGTCCTTTCAGGCGAATACTTAAAGGAAAATTCCATCCTTTAATTAAATAGGCCATCTTCCCCCCCCCCCCCCCCACCTTAATGTTGCATCTTCAGTGTCTCATCATGATCATGATAAAAATAGATTGATAACTGTTTTCCTTCACAATGACATGCTAAGTGCAATATGGCCACCAGTGGATAGTATGGATAATTTTATGTACTGGCGCAGGGCCGGCGGAGCGTTTTCAAAAGTGAGGGGGCCCAAGTTTTAGAAGAATTCATGTGAACATATTAGGCCCAAATAATAAGGATTTTTACGGGGGGGGGGTCGAATTGTGAAAAAATGCACATTTGTGAATGAGCAGATCATATTCAAGCGCGAAGTCAGGGGTAAGTACAACATTTTAGAGAAATTTGCGAGCGCGTAGCGCGGGCCGAAAATTTTGGCTTGTAATTACCTGAAGGTAGTGTATTCTATACACATTTTGATAATTGTCATGCCATCTGAGACTCATTTGCGAGCGCGAAGCGCGAGCCGAAAATTTTGGCTTATATAATGACACAAATAAGGCCGTAGGCCTATATTTTACGCAGATTTCCCCCTTTTATATGTAGGCCTATTTTTGGTTGAATAGGTAACGATCACCTTCATTTTAACAAAAATAAATTGCGAGCGCGAAACGCGAGCAGAAAATTTTACATAACATTACTTATTTGGGACGCCAGGGATAAGTCAATGGGCTTTTTTAACGAAAAGTTTGCGAGCGCGAAGCGCGAGCCGAAAATTTTGACTTATAATTAAGTGAAGGTAGTGTATTCTAGATTTTGAAACTTAAGCATCACTTCACTTTGCGACGTCAGAAATCAATCTTTCTGAGAGGAATTTGAGAGCGTGAAGCGCGAGCTGAAATTTTTGGCTTATAATGACACATAATAAGATCGTATATTTTACTCACATTTTCCATCTTATCTCTTTTTGTTTGAATTATTCTATGGATCAAGATCACCTAAATTTTACCAAAAATAAATTGCGAGGGCCAAGTGCGAGTAGAAATATTTACATAACTTTACTAATATGGGACATAAGTGATCAGTCAAGGTGCCTTATTGAGAGAACCTTGCGAGCGCGACTATGCGCGAGCAAAAAAAAAAAAAAAAAAAAAAAAAAAAAAAAAAAAGGAAATGAAGATAGGGAGGAAGGGGGGGGGGGTGTTCACAAGTTAGAAGTTTCATTCGATAAGATTTAACCTTCGGCAACCCCGCTGCGTTTTATTTTCATATTTCTTGCTTAAAAAATCTTCTTTTTTCCCGAATTCGCATCCGGTTCTTTTTTCAAATCAAAGAGTTTTGAATCATTATTCGTCGATAATCTTTTCGTTCATTCAGCCCTTTCAGGCGAATATTCAAAGAAAAGTTCCATTCTTTTCTTACATAGGCCTGATCAACTCTTTCCTGTCACATCATCATTGCCCATCATCATGAATTCATGATCATGATAAAAGTAGATTATTCTTGAATGCTTAATGCAATTTGGTCATCAGTGGATATTATGTATAACTATATATAGGCCTACTGGCATTATAGTGAAAAGGATAAAAACAAAACAACAACAATAACATTTCACGACCAAACTTTATTCTCACTTTTACAATGTTTTGTTTTGTTTTTTTGTTTTTTTTTATGACAAAAATCATTTACTAGTAATACATGTGGCATTTGTCTTTCCTACCCATTTTAATCATTTATTTGTCGTATTTATTATCTGATTGTCTCCTTCTGACCTTGACAATAAGGGAAGTAAAATAAAAATTTCCCGTGACATGTATATTACTCAAAAGTAGGTAAAATGCACTTTTAAAGACAATTATCTGAAAATTTGTGTAAAAATCAAATGGAGATTTGTCCACGAAATAAGCCATTTTACCAATTTGAAGTTCCATAGAAAGTATAACGAAACTTTCAAAATTGCCATACAGTACTGCTCGTCGCTTTTGTTTGTTTTGTCACTGTCCAAAACTTTTAGGGGCTTTCCCTTCTCTCTCTGTTTTCATAGAGGGCAGCATTGATTTCTATGATAATTCACATGACTGAATTGAACGTAGCGTATACGGTCTATACAGCAGCTGTTGTGGAGTTGTGTAGTCTAAATTGATATCAAAACAAACATTGCAAACTCTTTCAAAAGACCGAAATGAAATTCAAGATGGGAGTTTTCCGACTGTTCATATGTATGGGCATCATTTTGCATGCAGGTCCTCTATTTTCCAGTGCTTCCGATCCAGGCAAGGAGGCATTTTTCGACAGGACCTATTCGGGAAACGTCTCGGCAGGCAACGACGAAATCTACACATTCCGCCACAACACGTCAGAGGTATTGTATGTTTTCGCTCTTTTCGAAATGAATAATAACCTTAGATTTATCATGCTTGTGGACCTCCTTCTGGGCTTTTCCAATTATAACCAGATAACCAGCAGTAATCTAGGGCCTACAGGTCTTCCAAATATTGTTCAAATGTCAGATATTACTCGCAAGTTTAGTAGTATTTTTAAACATTTTAAATGATCCATGGCATTGTTGAGTCGTATTAATTTCTAAAGGCTTTGACTAGTATGAATATATGGAACAGTCCACCGCTGGTGTATTATCGTACCGTATCGTACCCTTGTTTCTGTTAAAGTAACTCCCGTAGGAACTCGGTAAAGCAGCTTTCCACTGCATCAACACCAAGCTGATACAATGTAGATCTAACCAATTACATAGGGAACATTTTTACGTCTAAGTTAATTTGTTATAGTGGCTGACCTTATACTTTATAGACGACAGAAATTACTCTTGGGCCTTTTAAGTTAAAGTGGAGATAATGGCCGAGCTGGGAATTGAACTCACAACCTTGCAATCATAAGTCTGATGCTCTAGCCAGTTGTAGTTGTAACACATTACGCAAACGGTCTGTTAGCACAGTACCCGAGTAAACCCCCTTTTAGTAGGGTAACATCACATCACTTTTACAGAGCTTAATCTGGGGATTAAGATCGACTTAGAGCCAAGGAGGTCTCTGCCAGAGATAATCCAATTAAATTAATCCTCTTAATTAGCATATAACGGACCTGGTCCACTGACTCGCTTCATGCTACATGTTATATGGCCATGTATTTTGCATTGACATGATCATAATCCAGCACTATAGTTGCCAACATTGGATTCCAGCATTGGATACATCTCGATTAAGCTAAAATCACCAATTATTTCTGTTCAGTCACCCCCTCCACTTTGTAAAACGCTCCGCGCAAAGGTCCAGCAACATAAATATATTTTACATGAAAATTGTATAAAACAGAAAGCAAGTATAAAGTAACTTTATTTCAAATGAAATATGACCATGATGAACAGAAGATTATTTACAATAATATTTTACAATGAAACAAAGAGTAGGCATCAATACAAAAATGATAGAAAATTACCATTCTATGCGATTCATGATTACTATTTGTCGGAAGAACTCGCCGTCAAAAATGTTTCGAAATACATTCTTCATAAAAAAAAAGATAGAGCTGGTAACAGGAATTAATTGTTGAGTTTCTTCTTATTTATCGGAAAAATACGTGGACTAAGGTGCAGCCACATAAACCACTACCAACCCCCTGCCCGCTCCCTGTAAGACAATCGTTTTAATACCAAAACTTCTTATTTATCAGAAGAACTCATTGCAAAAACGTTTCGAAATAAATTCTTTATGAAAGAAAGACGGAGCAGATACAATTTCGAAATTAATCATTCAGTCATAGGATGATATAACGGCCCGTTTTTAAATGCCAAAACTTCTTATTTAATCGAAGAACTCGTTGCCAAAAACATTTCGAAATAAAATTTATTTTTGAAAGAAAGACGAAGCGGAAAATATTGCGGAATTACAGTATTTTATTTTGGATGATAACGGGCGCTTTTAGTACCAAAAATTATTCTTTATCGGAAGAACTCATCGCCAAAAACGTTTCAAAATAAATTCTTTATGAAAGAAAGATGGAGCGGATAATATTGCGGAATAAAGGGTTAGTTTTGGATTGATAACGGGCCGTTTTAGAACCAAAACTTCTTATTTATGAGAAGAACTCATCGTCAAAAAAGTTTCGAAAGAAATTCTCTATATTCTTCATAAAATAAAGACGGAGCGGATATTATACAGAATGATAATACGCGCCGTTTTTACTACCAAAACTTTTTATTTATCGGAAGAACTCGCCGTCAAAAATGTTTCGAAATATAATATTCTTCATAAATTAAAGACGTAGCGGATACAATAAATTTCGGAATTTATCATTTAATTATAATATAACGGCCGTTTTAATATCAAAGCTTCTTATTTATCAGAAGAACTCATTGCCAAAAACTTCGAAATCAATTCTCTTATGAAAAAAATGGAGCAGATACAATTTTGGAATTAATTGTTTAGATTTGTAATGATAACGGGCCGTTTCTAATACCGAAACTTCTTGTTTATCGAAAGAACTCGTCGTAAAAAACGTTTCAGAATTCATTCTTCATAAAATAAAGACGTTAGCGGATTCAATTTTGAAATTAATAATTTAGTTAAAGATTGATATAACGCCCGTTTGTAATTCCAAAACTTCTTATTTATCGGAAGAACTCATTGCCAAAAACGTTTCGAAATAATTATTTTTGAAAGAAAGACGGAACGGATAATATGTGGAGTTCTCTTGATAGCGGGTCGTTTCTAGTATTGAAACTTCTTATTTATCGGTTCAGAACTCGCGCCCAAAAACGTTTCGAAATGCATTCTTCATAAATGAGAAAGATGGAGCGGATAACGGGAATAAATTGTTGAGTTTCTTCTTATTTATCGGGAAAAAACGCGTGGAATAAGGTGCCAGCTCATTATATAAAGGAGGGATGAGAACTGGCGACGTTCACCTTCTCATACACTGGACTTGCACACCCCCCCGCCGGACTTTTGGTTAATTATACACGATAAAGAGTCCGTGCTGGTGTCAGTAACGTCATTTTACCCAAGTTGCCCGGATGAAAAAGTGATGCGATTGTTTCAAGCAAAACCGAGTAGTCGACGGTTTGGGCACGTTAGGCCGAGGCCCATTACGTAATCTCCTTTAGCTCGAAACAAGGCACAAACGCTCGCTGGAGTGATGACGTATGGTTTACTCAGTTACCCGGATGTAAAAGTGATGCGATGTTTTTACAAAATACCCAGTAGCAGTGGCAAAACCACTACCTCACCCCCCCCTCGCTCCTGTATAGACAATAATGTCAAAACTTCTTATTATCGGAAGAACTCATTGCCAAAAACGTTTCAAAAAAATTCTTTTTGAAAGAAGGACGAATAAGCGGCTAATATTGGGGAATTAAGTGTTTACTTTTGGATTGATAACGGGCCGTTTCTAGTACCGAAACTTCTTATTTATCGGGAAGAACTCGCCATCAAGATGTTTTCCAATTATATTCTTCATAAATAAAGATGGAGCGGGATACCATTTCGGAATTAATTAATTAGTTACAGAATGATATAAAGCCCCGTTTTTACTACCGAAGCGTCTTATTTCATTGGAAGAACTCGCCGTCAAAAATGTATCGAAATATTTTCTTCATAAATTAAAGACGTAGCGATTACAATATCGGAATTAATCATTTAATTATAAAATGACAACGGCCCGTTTTTAATACCAAAACTTCTTATTTATCCGAAAAACTCATTGCCAAAAACTTTCGTAATCAATTCTTCGTGAAAGAAGATGGAGCGGATACAATTTTGGAATTAATTGTTTAGTTTTGGAATTATAACGGCGCTTTCTAAATACCGAAACTTCTTATTATCGGAAGAACTCGCCGTCAAAAACGTTTCGAAATACATTCTTCATAAAAGAAAGATGGAGCGGATAACGGAATAAATTGTTGAGTTTCTTCTTATTTATCGGAAAAATGCGGTGGACTAAGGTTCCAGCACATTCATATTAAAGGATAGGAGAAACTGGCGACGTTCACTTCTCATGCACTGGACTTGACACCCACCCCCCCCCCCCCCGCCGGACTTTTGGTTAATTATACACGTAAAAGAGTCCGTGCTGGTGCGGTGAGTCCTTTACCCAAGTTGCCGGATGTAAAAAGTGATGCGATGTTTCAACCAAAACCCGAGTAGTCGAGTTTGGCACGTTAGGCGAGCCATTACGTAATCCCCTTTAGCTCGAAACAAGGCACAACCGCTCCGCTGAGTGATGACCTAATGGTTTACTCAAGTTACCCGATGTAAAAGTGATGCGATGTTTTACCCAATACCGAGTAGCAGTGGCAAAACCATTCCAACCCCCCCCCCCCCTCGCTCCCTGTAAGAACAATCGTTTTTAATACAAAAGCTTCTATATGATCTGTAGAACTTATTGCCAAAAATGAAAAGAAAAGACGGAGCAGATACAATTTCGGTCGGGAATAATCATTTAGTTATAGAATGATATAACCGCCCGTTTTTAATGCCAAAACTTCTTATTTATCGGAAGAACTCCATTGCCAAAAACGTTTCAAATAAATTCTTTTTTGAAAGACGGACGAAGCGGTTAATATTTAGGAATTTAGTGTTTACTTTTGGATTGATAACGGGCCGTTTTTAGTACCAAAATTTCTTTTTTATACGGAAAAACTCGCCGTCAAAAATGTTTCCAATTATATCTTCATAAAATAAAGATGGAGCGGATACCATTTCGGAATTAATTTAATTCGTTACAGAATGAATATAACGCCCCCGTTTTACTACCGAAACGTCTTATTCATTGGAAGAACTCGCGTCAAAAATGTATCGAAATATTCTTCATAAATTAAAGACGTAGCGATTACAATATCGGAATTAATCATTTAATTATAAAATGACAACGCCCGTTTTTAATACCAAAACTTATTTATCCGAAAAACTCATTGCCAAAAACTTCGTAATCAATTCTTCGTAGAAAGAAAGATGGAGCGGAACAATTTTGGAATTAATTGTTTAGTTTTGAATTATAACGGGCCGTTTCTAATACCGAAACTTTATTTATCGGAAGAAACTCGCCGTCAAAACGTTTCGAAATACATTCTTCATAAAAAAAGATGGAGCGGATAACGGGAATAAATTGTTGAGTTTCTTCTTATTTATCGCGGAAAAATGCGTGACTAAGGCTGCCCAGCTATTATATAAAGGAGGATGAGACACTGGCGACGTTCACCTTCTCATGCACTGGACTTGACACACCACCACCCCCCCCCCCCCCGCCGGACTTTGTGTTAATTATACACGTAAAAGAGTCCGTGCTGGTGCGGTGACGTCCTTTTACCCAAGTTGCCCGGATGTATAAAGTGATGCGTAATTTCAACCAAAACCCGAGTAGTCGAGGGTTTGGCACGTAGGCGAGGCCCATTACGTAATCCCCTTTAGCTCGAAACAAGCACACCGCTCCGCTGGAGGTGACTGCCTAATTGGTTACTCAAGTTACCCGGATGTAAAAGTGATGCGATGTTTTACCCAATACCCGGAGTAGCAGTGGCAAAACCATTTCCAACCCCCCCCCCCCCTCTCGCTCCCTGTAAGAACAATCGTTTTTAATACAAAAGCTTCTTATTGATCTGTAGAACTTATTGCCAAAAAATGAAAGAAAGACGAGCAGATACAATTTCGGTCGGGAATTAATTTTTATATTAGAATGATATAACCGCCCGTTTTTAATGCCAAAACTTCTTATTTATCGGAAGAACTCATTGCCAAACGTTTCAAAATAAATTCTTTTTGAAAGACGGACGAAGACGGTTAATATTGGAGAATTTAGTGTTACTTTTGGATGATAACGGGCCGTTTTTAGTACCAAATTTTCTTTTTTATCGGAAGAACTCGCCGTCAAAAATGTTTCCATATATTCTTCATAAAATAAAGATGGAGCGGATACCATTTCGGAATTAATTAATTCGTACAGAATGATATAACGCCCCGTTTTTACTACCGAAACGTCTTATTCATTGGAAGAACTCGCCGTCAAAAATGTATCGAAATATTTTCTTCATAAATTAAAGACGTAGCGATTACAATATCGGAATTAATCATTTAATTATAAAATGACAACGGCCCGTTTTTAATACCAAAACTTATTTTTCCGAAAAACTCATTGCCAAAAACTTTCGTAATCAATTCTTCGTGAAAGAAAGATGGAGCGGATACAATTTTGAATTAAATTGTTAGTTTTGGATTATAACGGGCCGTTTCTAATACCGAAACTTCCTTTTTTATCGGAAGAAACTCGCCTTCAAAAACGTTTCGAAATAAATTCTTTTTGAAAAGAAGGACGAAGCGCCTAATATTGGGAATTAAGTGTTTAACTTTTGGATTGATAACGGGCCGTTTTTAGTACCAAAATTTCTTCTTATCGGAAGAACTCGCCAGTCAAAAATTGTTCCAATTATATTCTTCATAAAATAAAGATGGAGCGGATACCATTTCGGAATTAATTAATTCGTTACAGAAATGATATAAAGCCCCGTTTTTTAACCGAAACGTCTTATTCATTGGAAGAAACTCGCCGTCAAAAATGTATCGAAATATTTTCTTCATATTTAAAGACGTAGCGATTTCAATATCGGAATTAATCATTAATAATTATAAAATGACAACAGCCCGTTTTTAATACCAAAACTTCTTATTTGTCCGAAAAACTCATTGCCAAAAATTTTTCGTAATCAATTTCTTCGTGAAAGAAAGATGGAGCGGATACAATTTTGGAATTAATTGTTTAGTTTTGGAATTATAACGGGCCGTTTCTAGTTACCGAAACTTCTTGTATCGAAAGAATTCGCGCCGTCAAAAACGTTTCGAAATGCATTCTTCATAAAATAAAGACGTAGCGGATTCAATTTTCTGAATTAATAATTTCAATTATAGATTATAGATTGACGATAATAATTGTGGAGTTATTTGATAGCGGGTCGTTCTAGTATGTCTTCTTATTTATCGGTTCAGAACTCGCTGTCAAAAACGTCGAAATACATTCTTCATAAAAGAAAGATGGAGCGGATAACGGGAATAAATTGTTGAGTTTCTTCTTATTTACGGGAAAATGCGTGGACTAAGGTGCTAGCATCATTATATAAGAAGGGATGAGAACTGGCGACGTTCACCTTCTCATACACTGGACTTGATTACCCCCCCCCCCCCCCCCGCCGGACTTTTGGTTATATATACACGTAAAAGAGTCCGTGCTGGTGCAGGTGACGTCATTTTACCCAAGTTGCCCGGATGTAAAAGTGATGCGATGTTTCAACCAAAACCCGAGTAGTCGAGGGTTTGGGCACGTTAGGCGAGGCCCATTACGTATATATCCCTTTAGCTCGAAACAAGCACACGCCTCCGCTGGAGTGATGACGTAAGGTTTACTCAAGTTACCCGGATGTAAAAGTGATGGCGATGTTTTACCCAATACCCGAGTAGCAGTGGCAAAACCACTACCACCCCCCCCCTCGCTCCCTGTAAGACAATAATGTCAAAACTTCTTATTTATCGGAAGAACTCATTGCCAAAAACGTTTCAAAATAAATTCTTATGAAAGAAAGACGGAGCAGATACAATTTTGGAATTAATCATTTAGTTATAGAATGATATAACCACCCGTTTTAATGTCAAACTCTTTTATTTATCGGAAGAACTCATTGCCAAAACGTTTCAAAATAAATCCTTTTAAAGAAGGACGAAGCGGCTAATATTGCGGAATTAAGTGTTTACTTTTGGATTGATAACGGGCCGTTTTAGTACCAGAATTTCTTCTTATCGGAAGAACTCGCCGTCAAAATGTTTCCAATTATATTTTCATGAAATAAAGATGGAGCGGATACCATTTCGGAATTAATTAATTAGTTACAGAATGATATAAAGCCCCGTTTTACTTACCGAAGCGTTCTTATTCATTGGAAGAACTCGCCGTCAAAAATGTTTCGAAACACATTCTTTCATGAGTAGCGGATTTCAATTTCGGAGATTAATAATTTAGTTATAGATTGATATAACGGCCCGTTTTTTAATACCACAACTTCTTATTTTATCAAAAGAACTCATGCCAAAACTTTCGAAATCAATCTTCATGAAAGAAATATTGAGCGGTTATTATGGAATATTATTAATCATTTAGTTTATATAGAATGATATAACGGCCCGTTTTTATACCAAAACTTCTTATTTATCGGAAGAACTCATTGCCAAAAACGTTTCGAAATCAATTCTTTATGAAAGAAAGACGGAGCGGATACAATAGTGAAATTAATTGTTTAGTTTTGGATTAATAACGCCGTTTTAGTGCCGAAACTTTCTGATTTATCCGGAGAACTCTTTGCCAAAAACGTTTCGAAATAAATTCTTCTTGAAATAAAGATGGAGCGAATGCAATTGCGGAATTAATTATTTAGTTATGGAATGATAACGATTCTTTGTAGTAGTGAATTATTTTTCGAAAGAACTTGCTTGTTATATTTCGATCTAAAGTCTTCATGAAATTATAATGGAGCGAAATACAATTGCAGAATTATTCATTTAGTTACATGTATGGAATGATAACAATCCGTTTTTAGTAGCGAAACAAATTATTTATCGGAAGAACCACCGCCAAAAATGTTTCGAAAGAAATTCTTCTCGTAAATAAAGACTGAGTGGATACCGCGGAACAAAATATTCACACTGTTAAAAATATCTGTATTTTACAGCTAATCTAGCTGCTGTCAGCAGAGTTGCCATAAAAAAATGTAATTTTAAAAACAATTTTGTTGTAAATTTCTCCTGGCATTACGTGAGAAATACAAAATATACATCAGAAGTAACACATTTGTTCGTTTTAACCAAATGTGTAAGCTATAGAACTATAATGAATTTTTTTTCTTCTCTTTCTTTAATTATTAGAGGAGAAATTTACAACAGAACTGTTATTTTAAATTACACTTTTGCATGGCGACTCTGCTGACATCACTTTTCTGTATTTTTTTTTACAGTGCAGTTATAGAGGATAATGGTCCGTTTTTAGTAGCATTACATCCCGGAGTAAATTCTTGCGAAATGAAGACAGAGCTGGCATTGAATTAAATGGATAACACGATGATTTTTTTTGTTTCCAAACATTTCCCCCCCCAACCTTCCGACCCAATTATTAAATGGAGTATATGTTACGCAAACCAACTATTTATTTATTTTGGCCTAATGAAAAGGGCACTTTAGGGTGAATAAAAAGGTGGTGGCACTGTGCCCTCTTCCCGAGCCCCGCCCGCCTTGTGTTTATAGCCCATTTTTTGTATGTTTTTTAATGTTGATCGAGTTCATGGGGGAAATGAATATTATCTATTACCAATATAAACAAAAATAATAGTAATAAATTTATACCAATATAAAAAAAAATGATAAAGTAATAATACAAGTGCGCAAGCGCGAGCAATAATATTTCCTCCTCTACTCAACGACCAGAAATCATAAGTTTAAGCACTCATGGTGTCACTTCGCGAGAGACAGTTTTTGAGACTGCTTTGGAAAGTGGAAGGGATGAACAGGCTGAAAATCACAAAGCTATGGCATTTTCTCATTTTTGTACGCGTTTTGCTGAAAAAAAAGGTGGAGGGGCTGCGCAGCCCCCCCCCCCGCCCATGGAGACAATATTTTTTTTCGTCGCGGAGACGTCTCCAATACTGTTTTTCAGTCGCAGAGACTGATTTGGGATTACTTTGAGACGATTTTGAGTCATTTTGCGATTCTCGAGACTCATGAGACGTCGCGGGACTCAGAAGACGTCTCGAAGACGTTCCGCGCCAAATTTCAAAACCGTCTGAAAGTAGTCCATATCCGTCTTCGCGAACTGAGATACCACCATTAGGAGTTTCAGTTTTTTTTAAGTTCCTTATCATATAATTTGAACGACAACTGGAATTTGTCCATCAAAATGATTTGAAAGCAAGTCAATTGAAGTTGTTGTTGTTTGTTTGTTTGTTTTTTGTTTTTTATAGTTATAATCTTAATTTGGCCTAACATGATAACTCTAAGATAAATAGGCGAGCTGGATATTTCTCTTTACAAATAATTGGAAGAAGCATTCGAAATCTCAGCTAGGAGAGACTGAACGCAGGACTCCCAACACAAAGAGTTTAGTGGACAGAACTCCTTTGTATTGAAGTGCACTTTAAGCCGACATATTACAATAGCATAATCCTCTTTTCCGGCTCAGCGGGACATGAAACACGATGTTTCCTTTGTTATTTTGAAAGCGGTTTGTTTTCAAGTTTATGATCAGAGATGAAGGGTAGCGAAGCGCTTTTTAGAAGTAGAGTAGCTGAGCCGAAGGGTCGGTAGGTGGGGGGGGCGGGGGGGGGGGGGGAGTCGAAGAATTTAAACATTAAGTAAGCCTTTCTATAAATGGTCAATTTTTTTTTCAATTTGTACATGTTTATTGAAAACGGGTTTATAAACAAATAAGGAGTATCTGCCCGTGACGGAAAAATCTCTATATATATATATTATAGAGAGAGAAGAGAGAGAGAGAGAGAGAGAGAGAAAGACACATGAACGTACAAAAAGTACAATGAGATAGATAAGAGAAGAGTTTTTTTCTTCTAATTTTAATTTTTTATTTTTTATTGTTGTATAGGAAGGACCAGGTGGAGCGAAAGTAGGGGGAACGGGAACTGGAACTTAAGGAACTTAGGAGAGATAAAGAGAGAGAAGGGGGAGAGCAAGCACAACCTGAATCTGACCACAGGAAGAATTTTAGATATAAAATTAGAAAAACGAAGGTGAAAACTTATCAAGAAAAATAGGAAATCGAAAAACAGGAAACAGAGCAAAATCACAAAATAAAAACAGAAGGGCAAATTAATGACAGGTGTTTCCAAAAATGTTCAACCCTCTGTAATTTTAGAGAGAGGGTAGTATACTCCAGTGAGGTACTTAGGCGTATCTCACTTCGCGGAGACGTCTCCGCAACAAAATAGAAAATTTTGTCTCCACGACGGATAAAAATATCGGAGACGTCTTTTGAGTTTCAGAGACGGCATTTGAGACTACTTCAGATTTTGTTTTTGGTTGTTTTTGTTGTTGTGTTGTTGTTTTTTCCCCCATATTTGTCGCGGAGATTTCTTTATATCCGTCGCCGAGACGAAATTTTCTATTCTGTCGCGGAGACGTCTCCGCGAAGTGAGATACAACCCTTACCATTCATTATTTACGGGTCTTCAAGCCTCGATTAGAGTGGTGTTTCATTACATATAATTACAATATAATAACTGTCACGGATTAGCGCGATTACTAGCCTGGACCTTAAGAGGATTAGGAGATTATAGCTTCTATAAATACATAAAACAAAGGAGGGCTATAGTTAATCCCTCTCTAACCCCAATGTAAAAGTGATGTGATCTTTCGCTAAGGGACTGTTTGCGTCATGAGTGGCGGATCTAGGGGGGCCGAGGGGGCAGCGGCCCCCCTATTGGCGGCGCAAAAAAAAAATGAAATAAGGGGGAAAAAGAAGAGAAAAGGAAGGGAAAAGGGGAAGGAGAAAAGGAAAAAAAGAGAGAGAGAGAGAGAAAGAAGATGAAAAGTAAAAACAGTAGTCTACTAAAAATAAAAAGGAAAATAAAGCCAGGTCGTAGTTTTTTGGTCGCGCTTCGCGCTCGCATTACCTGATAAAATCATGTTCATGAGTACTACAAAAGCGTGCTTCCAATTTCCGCTCTGCGCTCAGATTATTTTGTTTAGTGATCTACCTATTAATGCGTAGGCCTATCCTGGTCATGAAGATTGTAACCCCCCCCCCCCAAAAAAAAAAAAAAAAAAAAAAAATTACTGAGAATATCCCATTATTTCAGCTTGTGCTTTGTGCTTGACTTATCTATTCGATGAGATATGCTAATCCTGTTTTGAGCACATAGCGCTCAAAATTTATTTGTCATTAAGATATGGATAATTTTCTTTGGGATTACAGACCTCTATATTGACTCGTTTTCAGGTTAATATATCAAAAAGATTTTTGCTCATGCTGTACGCACTCATTTTGTTTTCAACAAGATGATTATCCTCTTTAGGAGCATAGCACAAAACATATCAAAATATTTCGGCTCGCGCTTCGTGCTCGCATTGTTTAATGAGATACATGTAAGTATCTTCCTTAATATAAACGTAGCACACATACACAAAACAAAAATGCAAAAGTTTTGGGTTGATATGTAAAAAAATATCGGCTCACGCTTCGCGCTTGTAGTGTTCAATGAGATAAGTATCTTCTATGTAATACTGGCTGGACGTCCCATGTAAAAATCTCAGAGGTAGTTTCAGCACCCTGGACTTGTGAATATGGTGTTCCGCAAGGGTCTATTATGGGTCCTATATTGTTCAATGTATACATCACTCCTGTTTCAAATATCATCCGTAAGCACAATCTTTTTTATCTTATCTATGCTGATGATATTCAGCTATATGATGCTTTTGATCCCCATTCACGAACAAGTGTTCAAGAAGTGTTACAAAGAATTTCTACATGTATTACTGAGATTAACAAATGGATGACTTCCAACTTTCTCAAGTTAAACATTTCTAAAACTGAATTCACTGTACTTTGCCGCACAAACCAATCTTCTGAACATCTAACCAATCTAAAACTCAATGTATGTGATAATGAAATAGTACTCTCTTATAAAGTTAAGAATCTTGGCATATTCATTGACTCAACCTTCTCACTGACATCTCATGTCAGTAACATAGTTCGTACTTGTAACTTCTATCTTAAGAACCTGTGGCGAATTCGAAGATTCATCAACGAAAAAACCTGTCATCATGCAGTTAGGGCGCTTATACTTTCTCGACTTGACTACTGTTACAGTCTGTTTTCAGTCAGGGCTTAAATTAATCGACGGCCACGGCGGCCATGGCCTTGGATGCCCCCATTAATGGCCTTAATGCCTCTTCCAACATCCCCTGTTTGGCCTTGGAGATTTTAATGCCCTTTCCAGATATTTGCATTGATGCTGTATTTAAGAAAGTGCCCTATGAACAAATGGCCTTGCCCTAAAACTGACGAAATTTAAGGCCTGTTCAGTTCTTTGTGTTAAAGATAAGAAAAAACTTCAGAGTGTTCAGAATCGTGCAGCATGCTTAGTGTTTTCAGCTGGTCGCAGAGTACATACATCTCCGTTGATTAATGAACTCCATTGGCTTCCTTTTTCTGAACGTGTCATGTTCAAACTCTGTCTCTACATTTACAAGTTGGTTAACAACATTGGTCCTCCTCACTACACTCCCGCTCGTAATCTGCGTTCCATAAATGACACCACCAAACTTGTCGTACCTAGATCTAACCTCTCCATAGCAGAAAAACGTTTTAGTATAACTGGATTTAGACTCTGGAATACACTCCCTTCTGCCATCCGAACAACACCGACCATATCCTCTTTCAAACGGCAACTGAAGTCATATTTCTTTCCAAATACCTAGTTTATAGTGTGTTATGTTCTATTTCTTAATTACTTATTGTTTCATTAATTGTTATCACTATTTGTTCTGACCAGCTTACCCATCTGGGGCCTGGTGGCCCCGAGTGCTATACTAGAGCTTCTGTGAATAATGTGCTGACTGGGCTTGTCCCTTAAATTGTTAGTGAACGGAGCAGCAAGCAAGAGGCCACCAGGCCTCACCTGGTGCGGCTGAGAAAGCTGATGGTTGAAGCAATTGTTTAATTTATATTTTTTGTAACTTAAGATTTAGGTGAGTTATTGTATAATGATATTGTAAGCGCTGTGATACTTTTTTTTGTATAGCGCAATTATAAATGACCAGTATTATTAACACAAAAAGCGCTTAAAATGCGTTGTTTTCAGATCGATGTATCACAAAATTTTCAGCTCGTATTGTTGAATGAGATAAGTATCTGTTTAATAAGCTTTGCACAAAAACGCTTAAAATGCTACTTTTTGTTTTTTGTATGTTATCAGGTTGATATATAAAAAAAAATCGGCTCGTTCTTCGCGCTCGCATTGTAAACGAGATAAGTATCTTCTTTATAAACGTAGCACAAAAAACCTCAAAATGCAAAAGTTTTGGGTTGATATAAAAAAAAAAAATTGGCTCGTGCTTTGCGCTCGCATTGTTTAACGAGATACATGTAAGTACATGTATCTTCTTTATAAACGTAGCACAAAAAAAGCCCTCAAAATGTAATGTTTTCGGGATGATATATAAAAAAATTTCGGCTTGCGCTTCGCGTTCGCATTGTTTAGTGAGATCTTCTATGAGCAGCACAAAAAGCGCTTAAAATGCACTGTTTTCAGGTTTAATAGCTAAATTTTTCCGCTCGCGCTCCCATTCATTGTTTAACGAGATAAGTATCTTCTTTATAAAAGTAGCCTCAAAAACCCCCAAATTCAATGTTTTCGGGTTGAAATATCAAAAAATTTCAGCTCGCCCTTCGCGCTCGCATTGTTTAATGAGATCTTTTATGAGCAGCACAAAAAAGCGCTTAAAATGCACTATTTTTAGGCCGATATAGCCCAATTTTTCAGCTCGCGCTTTGCGCTCGCATTGTTGAATTAGATTCATGTAAGTAAGTCTATCTTTAATAAGCATAGGCACACCACAAAAAAAAAGATAAAATGCAATGTTTTCAGGTTCATAATATCCAAAAATTTCGGCTCGTGCTTCACGCTCGCATTCTTAAATTTAAATACATTAGCTTCTTCGTGAAATTTGAAAATAACAGGTTTTTAAAATTCACTGTCTTTAGGCCTATAACAACCCTCCCCCCCTTTGGAGCTTAGGTCTCCAAGCAGTTGATCGAGGAAAATTTTAATAATGCTGGATCCGCCCCTGTGTAAGTGAAATAGAGTTAAAAGTATTACGATGGACATTAAGTCACGATCCAATACAAGGCAAATCATAGGAAAAAAGCAGTTAAAAAAGGATTTTTTTACAGTGCATCTGACACTCTTGGGACTTGTGGTACTGTAAACGTGGAAATATTTGTGGTACATTAATTTTCGCGGTTTTCGCGAGAAAATTGGCAGGCGCGAATTTAAAAATGCGCGAATACATGAACATGCTTTTTTATGCATGTATTGGGTGCATTCAATTGCGTGCTCACTAAAATGCAGCGCGAATTTAAGAACCTGTGAACATTCTTTGAGGCCGCTCAGTGCAAAAAATTAATTCTTGGTATTCTTACTCCCGCTTACAGACCATTCTATGATATGGCCGTCCAAAGACCAGGCCGCCAAAACTCCATCGGTACTTAGTGTTGCAGCGAGGAGGTTTTGATTTTTCGCTGTTAAATCTTCTACGATAGTAATGCCAGATTTTTTTCAACTTTTGTTTACTAGGATTTGTCTCCTTTTTCTGTAGCTTGTCGGTTTCACGATGATTGATCTTGGACTCGATTTCTTGTGGGTCGACGTTGATTGCTCCGCCCCTGAAGGGTCATCTGGTTCTGGCGGTAGATCCTTCACTTTTCCGACATGAAGAGAGCGGTCGATACCTTGCTCTTTGTTGCAAGGAATCTTAAGTAGATCTTTGACCACTTTGGAGAACTCGTTGTCAGTGTTCTCTCCCTGTGATTCGGTGATTCCAAAGGGCTTGCAACGATCGTCTGCGTTCGCGGAGCGGGGGTGGAGCGGGGATGGCCGCACCCTTTCGTGAACACCGGGGGGGCTTTTCTCGAAAGGCTGTGTTTAGTAGTTTTCTGAACCAGTCGTTTTTATGAAAATTCTTCATTAAATAATAACAATATAATATTAATATATAATAATAATAGTAATAATAATACCCAATATTTCTATCGCGCCTTTTCCAAATATAATAGGAGAAATAGAGGAGAGCTTGCATTTTTGTTTTTGAAGTTCAAAATTCTAGAGAGATAGAGAAATAGCGTGTTTTCTATTCTGAATAAATTCACATTTGCATAGAAGTTTAGAAGCTCCGTCCAAAAATATTTAACCAGCCTTAGAAGAGTAGCATTTTTGTTGATTTTTTAGCCGTGAGGCACGGACGCTTGTAGTTGGACACAGACACACATACTTGACCCCTTTTTTTATATTCAATTGATAACCGAGCGGTTATCAAAAATGATGGACGAATGTGACCGGAGGAGACTCGGGGGTGCGTCCCCTCCACTCCAGTCTCATGCAAAGTCTTTCGTGCAATCTGGCAATAAATAGAAGCGAACCAAACAAAGTCCAAACAATCGTCAAAGAATGGAGGGGTGGGAGTAGGGAAAAACATTGCTTCTCGAACGGAGTCCATGATGAGAATGATTTTATTTCAGACACAATTCTTCCGCAGATGATCAGATGCAAGTTTTAAGTATACGCGTGGGAAAGTGTGTTGCGCTTTGATGATATGTTGAAGAACAAAAGAGACCGCGTTTCTATGATAATTGCCAACATGCGCGCGTATGACATATTTATGTAGATTACGCGGCGCTTTGATTAGTCTGCAAATTTGTAAACAACTCAACAGTTAAATGAATTCTCCCACGATTGGCTCAGGTATACAATTTGACGCAAGGGTTGCTATCTTTTTATTCTCAGTTCGACATAATATATTGCAAGATTTCTAACATGACACCAAGTAATCAAAACATTCATTTAATCCTCTAATTCTTTCTTCTTTCTTTGTCATTTCTTTTTCTTTCTTCATAATTTAAGATCAAGAGTAAGCATATATATATAGGAGCGGCCGGTAGTCATGGGCATCACTCCGAACTTGAGCTGGGGTGGGGGCGGGGGTGGTACAACATGGACCTCGCCTCGGCTTTCCAGCTACTTTAATACTCAAAATAATTTGAATAAGTATAAGAATACTAGAAAGTGCCCCTTTATTTCTTCAATATTTCTTTCAAACTTCCAACTTTTCGGCTTGCGCTTCGCGCTCGCGGATAATACATCATAATGCACAATTAACGGCTTATGCTAAAGTGTAGCGTTGTGGCGCGGCGCGGCGCGCTGAAAAATGGAAATAATCGACGAAAAAAAAAATAAGGTGTCTTGAAAGCGTCCTACAAAAAAGGAAAAGATTCTGAATCGATTTTTGTGAAATTTTAGGAAATGAGCCCAAGTCATGGGCGGATTCAAGTTCTTCCAAGACAAAAGAATTTAGGAGCTGGCATTGTGTGAGTACAAAGGCCGGCCCCCTGATTCTGTGGACCAGGACCAGGACCAGGACCAGGAATTTCATTGAAATTTGCAATTAAAACAATGTGACCGGGACCAGGACTAGCCCATCACGATTTCTGGTTGCTGGCATTATGTGAGTACTAAGGCCGGTCCCCTGATTCTGTGGACCAGGACCAGGACCAGGAATTTCATTGAAATTCGCAATTTAAACCATGTGAACGTGGACCAGGACCAGGAGTGGACCAGGACTAGCCCATCGCAATTTGTGATTGCTGCCGATAGCCGTAAACAGCATCGACCAAACTTTTCATATGAATTTGTGACCCCCGATTTCTTTCACCTAATTTGACGCTTTTAATCAGCCCGGGTATAGCTGTGCGCATACACAGAACGACTACGCGTACAATGTCCGGTCAGCTGTGCGGTTGAATCTGATTGGCTGGCCGGGATCACGATAGGTAGGCGACTGTTCTATTTAGAGCAAGGGGGTGACATGGCGTTTGGGCTTAGTGGGAGGGACACGTACGGCGATTTATTGAGATTCCGTTTATTTATTCAGCAGACATTGTTTCTTGTCATTTTCTTGTCAAGGAAAATCTCATCGCTACCTGACTGCGTGATTATACGAAAAATCACTACAAATTCGCCTCTTTTCTTCTTTTTCTAATTCAATCTCGATACCGCAGTGATCCACAGAATTAAAAAAACCCTTGATTTCCCCTGAGCAAGAATGGTACGACCGTAGTCGGCCTGGCTCGCTATAGCCAAGTTCCCCATCAGACGTAGGCATCAATTGGTTTGATCTTTTGAGTAAAAATGTACGGTGCTTTTTTTTTCATCCATAAGAATAATTATTATATCAACATTTCAGAATGAGCTGAATAACTTAAATCTTTTTCCGTTGGTGAAAAATAGCCCACTCCCGCAAAAACTACTGATAAAGCCGGAAGCATTCAGTCAAAAAAGTTCAATACCATAGAAACTTTGACAAAATTGATGAAATTCAAACAAAAAATGACGGTACGCTGAAGAAGCAAAAAATCGTGATTTTATATCACCATAAACGAAGAAGAGTACATTTCTAATACTTTTTCCGTTGGTGAACTAGGCCCATCGGGTCAAAAGATATGGTTGAAACAAGAGGAAAATTGTACCGTTTTGCAGCTTTTTATACGGCGCGCAGTGTGTTAGAAGGGGTTGACGCTTAAGTGTTAGGGTAAAATCCATATGCATCGTTTTGGAACTATTAGTCACACAATTTTGAACAACAACACACACAACACACACACACACACACACACACACACACACACACTGCACACTAACCCCACACAAAAGGCTTATGCTAAAGTCTCGAGTCCGAAAAATGATAATCATTTCCAAAATTTCACAAAATCGATCCAGAATCTTTCCTTTTTTCGTAACGCTTTTGAAGACACTCTTGTGTTTTTTTCGATTATTTCCATTTTTTAACGCGCCGCGCCCGCCACAACGCAACACTTTAGCTAAGCCCAATTGGCTCAAATTTTGAGTGCCAAAATTTTATACCAATTCAGTAGGTATAATATGCACAAATTATTAACTCAAATATATAAACATCATAATGCACATATAACTCCAATATTTACCTCAAAACTTTCAGGCTCGCCCTTCGCGCTCGCTACTAAATACTGTAGGGTCTGTAGTACTAGAAAGTGACCCTTTATTCTATATATCTTTAAAAACCCAAAATTTACGGCTCGCGCTTCGCGCTTGCAGATACCAATAATTCAGTAGGGTAGGCCTACATAATGCGCAATTAACTCATATTTTTACCTCAAAGTTTTCATCTCACGCTTCGCGCTCGCGGATACTAAATATAGTCTATATTGCACAGTTGTCTCAACTATTTTTTCGGCTCGCTCATCGCGCTCGCTTTGCTTTTTTGTCATTAATGAAATACAAAACACATTCTTAAAAGCATCAATTAAAATGCAATTTATATAGTGCGTCGGCTCACTCCTCTAATCCTATTCTTATACCTTTTTCCTTATTTTCTCTTTCTCCTCTTTTAGTCACTATTACGTTTCTTGATATTCTTCCTTCCACTCTTTTCTTTCTATTCTTTTCTTCTTCATCTAATTTTTTCTCTCTTATTTCTCTTAATTCATTCAATCTTCTCTTTTTCTCTATATTTCATCCCTTTTCATTTCTTTTTTCTATGTTAATCTCTGTCTCCCTTTGTTTTACTTTTTCTCTTTCCCCTTATCGTTCATTTCATCAACTTCCTTCTTTCTTCTTTGGTCTTCTCATTTCTACTTCATCTTTTTGTCTCTTCTTTTCTCTTCGTCTTCTTTCATCTTTTATCCGTCAATTTCTTTCAATTCTTCTCATTTTCATCAATTTACTTTCCTCTTTTTCCCTGTTCTTCTCTTCTTTCTTCTCTTTCTCTTTATTTTCTTTTTTTCTCTTCCTTTCATCTCTTTCTTCTTCTCTCTATTCATCTCTTCTCCTTTCTTTCTCTCTGTTTCTCATTTCTCTTGTATCTCTTCTCTCAATACTCCTGTATCTCTTTCTTCTTTCTCTCTCATTTTTTCATTTTATCTCTTCATTCATTTCTTCTCCTTTCTCTTTTCTCTTTTTCCTTTTCTTCGCTCTTTTTTTCTTTATCTCTCTTTTATTCTTTCCTTTTTATCTCTTCAAATTCAATTCTTCTTTTCATTTCTCTTTTCACTCATTTTTCCTTCTTTTCCAATTCTTGTTTCTGAATCTTTCTATTCTCTTTTTTTTTTTTATCTTCGTCCATTTTCTCTCTTCTTGTTTCGATTCTCTTTTCTTTCGTTTTCTCTCATTTCTCTCTTCAAATTCGCTTTCTTCTTTTTTTTCCTTTTCTCGTTCCTCTTCTTTCTATAATATTTTTCTATCAGAATACATGCTCTTGTATTGGCCTTCTGGTTCTCAATTGCCCCCTTTTCAGGAAAAATTTGTCCACGTTTTTTCTCATTGTGCCACCCCCCACTTTCAATATGTTCGTGTCTACAGCCTCTGGTACATTAACTTAACCATGGCTAATAGCATGCCGTTCGTTTCATGGTAATGAAATCCTGGCAAAGCTTTTCACTCTCGCAAACGTCTGAGTGTAATTATAACGGGCGCTGGTTAAATAATCGTGTCCCCAGTGGTTTGGCAATGTTTAAAACTACATATTCAAACACTCAAAGTTTTGTTGTTATAGAATATGTCAGATTATTGTATTTTCTGTTTTGTTGCCTAATTGATTCATTATTTTTTTTGTTTTTTCATAGGTTCTCGGTAAAAAATTAAAATTTGTTTCAATTTCCCGTTTTAGAGTCAGATATAGGCCCTATACTTATTCGCGGGAGTGTTTTAAACTCTGCGTTATTCTTCGTGCCGAACTCGTTGCGTCCCTCCGCGTCACATAATTTTTTAAAGCGTTTGGGCCCCCCCCCCTCTTGGGAAATATCCGTGGATACCGCGATCTTTGCCTTATCATTCCGTGATATTATAGCCTCTTCACCCACCCCTCCCCACTTTTACGTAAGTAACGACACTTACGGATTAACAAACTTGCGGAAAATAAATTATTAGTTATCCTTGCATGTGATAACGGCCCACCAATTTTAGTAAATTAAACTTATCGTTTTTATCGGTACAAGAATCGCCGCTGTTGAATTAAATTTTCATTAATTGAAGATCAGCAACCAAAAACCAAATTGCCTGTAGAGAAATTTATGTTAGTTGATGGACTGTTTACAAACGGCCATCCGTACTTAAGAGAGTCGAAACTAATTTCCTGTTATCAGTAGAAGTCTGCCGTTGATAATTTTTGCTGAAATTAAATTCTTTCCGAAAATTCAACCAATTTAACAGCAGATGTCTGTTTAAATAATGACCACCCCTCCCCCCCCCCCAAGTATCCCCCTTATCTGCGGAGGTTATTCATGTGGTGGACCCAAAAATCCACGTCTCCCTAGCAAATTTTTTATTATCCATTCGCTCCGGGCTTATAGCTAATAGCTTCATATTGTTCCGGAATAAACGAAGCCTTTTTTAATTTCGGAATAAGCGACGTTATTTCTATTATCGGACACCAAATTCGCTTATTCTACTTGTTCGGGCTCAATATACGAACTCTTCTGCTCTATTTTCGGAATAACGAACCTTTGTTCTTCATTCTTAGGCGAATAACGAACTTATTCTTATGTATTCGGAACACCAAACCTTCTCTTCTATTTCGTGGAAAAACGAACCTTGCCTTTGTCGACCGTTGTATTCTATAGAATGAACCTGTTATAGACCCTTTCCGCCGTGTTCAATAACGAAACCTTATCCTATTTATCGGATAAAACCGAAACCTTATTCTAGTTTTTCGGAACTCATAACGAACCTTGCTCTTCTTTCTTAGGTAATACACGAACTCCTTTTTCTATTTTAGGAATAACGAAACCTTTCGGTATATCTAATAACGAACACTACCCCCCCTGCCCGGACTATCCGGTAACCCGCAATAAACTCACACCCCCTCGCGGGACTATCGGACAAGCAGTACTATCGGGCTCATAGCCGCGTTGGGGTCCGGGGGTCTTAAAGTTATGAACTTCAATATCAACACACAAAAAATGCAAGCTCTCCTCTAATGTTCTCCTATTATACTATAATATCTTAATAGTTATATTTAGTTTATAAGAATTTGCTCATAAAAACGACTGGTGCAGTAAAAACTACTAACCAGCTTTCGAGAAGCCGGAATATTGCACGATTGGTCCGCGTTAATTTTACTCCCCTCCCTTCAATCCCACCCTATTCAGACAAAGCCTCCCCCGGTGTTCACGAAAGGGTGCGGCCATCCCCGCTCCACCCCCGCTCCGCGAACGCAGACGATCGTTGCAAGCCATTCCAAAGACCCGTACACACTGATGTCTTAAATACTGTTCCATGTTGTTAACTTCATGTTCTACATGTATTTTTTATTGCTGCAACGCTCTACCTAGCTTTCCCGAATATCTTTTTAATTTTAGCATCTTTCATTTCAACTTTACTCTGGAAGTCAAGTACATCGCCTTCAGCTTTCACTATTCTTGTTAAAATCTCATTCATTATTATTGTTCTTATTGATTGCTTTTCCAACAGCGGTTTCAAGAAGACCACTTAATTCCTTATTGTTGAGAAGACCTTTAATTACTTGGCATGTAATGGCCGCCGTTTGTCTCGTAGTTATTGCAAGATCAGACATTGTGAGTTATGAAAGAGATTTCAGCGACTATAGAAAGACTGTTGATTATATAATAGAATTACACGTATACATGTAGTAGAGCGAGACTTGAGGTTTTGAAGAGCGAACTTTTAAACTCACATGTGGGACTGAAGTAAAAACATGTATTGAAATGTCCAAAACTTGCCTTCAGTATATGTTCCAACTACCTGACTTTTTAAAAGATAAAAAGACTTCCACAGAGTGTTTGATGATGGCTAGCAAGATCATGACAGTAAAATATGAGCATGAAAAGGGAGTAAAAACATTCGAGTCTAACTGTTCCGCACGTTTTTCTACCGTACATCCTATGAAATATTGCTTTTAGTTTTCTTGTATTTGTAACTCTGAAAAAATAGATCACACAGAAATTTGCGCATATGAAACTATAGTGTTATAAATGCCCCTAAGTCACTTTTCTCAATTTTGGGGGTGTAAATTTATTCTCATGGAGCAACTAAGCAACCTAAGCATCTTCCAGTAAGTATTGTGTATTAAAATTGAAAACCTATTGTCCTTTGAATACTAGCTAAAACTTTGTGGATTGGATTTTACACTGTATAGAATAGATGCATACATTTCACAGAATGTTTCAATAAGAAGTAATTAGCCCCAAATCCATGATCGTTTTGATGTCCTTCCATTACCAACCTCTTACATGACATATTAAAATTTGTCTGCTTGGCATCTGTATAATACATGAATCATAGTTGAAAGAAGAACGCCATAAACATAAAATTTTGAATGATGAAGGAAACTGACCAGAAATATAAACATAAAATCATAGATTTTATGATAAAAAGGAGCATATAGCTCTCAAAACTGAAAGACGAAGTCACACTCTTCGTTTGTGCTAATGACGAAGAGTGGAACTTTTAACATTTCTTATGGGTAATGTTGATCTACTATAGATAGTCTCATGTACATGTTATGTCCTTTTTGTATAAAAAATTGTGATTGGACTTATGAAAAAGATTGCCCATTTAGCCCACTCTTCCTGATCTATTTTGCGTAAAATTGAGCTTATTTTCATTGAAATGAATTAGAAGTCAATATGTGAGACTGGATCTAGACCTAGTTTTATTTTAAACAATAGTTGGTACTGATATTGATAAAATGTAGATGGCTGCCATTTTCCTAAAAAATCATATAATTAGCTTTAATGTCGAGTAAGGGATCTTTAATTATACAGAGAGTCGATAAATGAAGCGAAGAGGTACCACAAGTTCATACATTTAATTTTAGTATTTATTAAGTGTTCAGCAGTTCAGCAATGCATATGAGATCGAGATACAATGTATTCGAGCAAGGAGCTCAACTCTTTGAATAGAGAGAGACCACCAGAATTATATGTTTGTCTGATGACGGTACCAAGAGAAGTTCTCTAAAAGTCCTAAGACCGTGAGAGCAAAAACTGGTAAAAATGACGTCATAATTACGTCAATTTTTGTCAAGTCTTACGTCTTTTTGACGTCAAAAATTTACGTCTTTATGACGACAACTTGCACCAACGCAAGACGTCTTTCACTGGTCGTATTTTGACGTGATTATGACAACTTATTTTTTACCTAAATACGACGTTTATGACGTCTTTAAGACTTGATTAAGACCTCATAAAGACGTATTTTATGACGTGATATATACGTCTTCAATTATTCTGATTTAATATGATCGATGAAAATTCATAATATTTCGGGGTCGTTTAGTTTTGTATTTGTTTGAATAACCATTAACTTAATTTGTACTCAGAGGATCAGACCTCATAGCCTTTCATTTGACTGATGAGCTTAGGAGCAAGAGTTCTCAATCTTTCGTCGAAGGGCATGTTTTTCATGCTCTGGTTTTATTGTATTGAAGAACATTTATAATTACTGCTTACCGTACTTCCATGGATTTATGTTTTAAATAATAAAACTATGTCATGGTTAAGGATTCTTTTTTAATGTATCGCATACTTATTTTATTTTACTTTACAGATTAATTATAATGCTTTTATTTATTTGTAAATAAAAAGGAAAAAAAAACTTGTGTAAAGAGTTTAACATTGTTTTATAAAAGAAACATGATAAAAATTTGACTAATTACCCAAAAGCATTGCTATTTGTTTTTATAATCGATTACAAAATTATCACCAATAGTTTATTTGAAGAAAAATGGGTTTGTACTAAAAAAAAGACAAAAAAAAAAGGACGAATGGGGGAAAAGAGGTCTTCGTAACATTTCAAATTATAATAGCAGGTGTACGGTGAGGATATTTGGGCTCCTACCCCCATGAGGTGAAGGGGAGGGGGGGGGGTCGGAGAATAATAAGAAATTAAATGAAAGAGCGATTTAAGAAGACGTTTATTTTTAACGGGAAGGGAAAGAAGAGGAAGTAAACGATTGTGAAAAAAAAAGTGGAAAAGGAGAGGAAAGTAGGGGAATCAAAAACAGAAGGGGAAAGGAGGGGGAGGGGACTTAATCAATAAAAGACAAGAGGGATAATTAAGAAAATGATACATAAATGAATAAAACCAAAAGGGAAAGCCAGGGGAAAAAATAGGCAACAATAATATAAAAGGAAAATTTAGTTAAAAGGTGATCTAGGTGCAAATAAAAAAAAAAGCAACAAAAAACCAAAAAAAACCAAACAAATAAAACAAAAATAAAAAACCTACGTAAATAAAAATAAATGATGGAATATAAATTGAAATTGGATTAAAACAACAACAAAACAAAAACAAAAAGAAAAGAGGGAAGTAAAAAATGAAAAAAAAAGAAAAAAAAGCAGAGAAAGACGCAAATTAGGAAAGCAAGGTTGAGGGAACATTGTATGAATATGTTAAAGGCAAATTATTTAGATCCACCATAAAATCCAAAAATGAATCCATAAAAGTTAAAGATGAAATAATGAAATGAAATGAAATGAAATGAAATGAACATATTGCAGTAGGCCTATCCAGCTTTTCAATAGGCAACTGGCCATAATGCAAATAAAAATATAATAGTTTTGAATTTGGTTTAAAACAGGTCAAGTCACGACGTGATAATCACGTCATAATCTCGTCATGTAAAAATGCAAATAACTTGTCGTAAATTGGTCAATAAATGATGTTAGAATTACGTCATAATATGGTCGTAAAAATGCAATATAAACTCGTCGTTGTAAGTCATCGAAATTACGTCGTAAAGACGTCGTACATACGACGTATCACAGCTTATGACCAGTTTACGACCAATTTATGACGTCATTATGACCAGTGTCTGCTATCAGGGGTTTAAAGAGTGCCCCTGACTGTGTTTTTACTGATCTCAGGAATGAAAAGGGACAAATATCCTCTTTCCGAATATACACAAAATTATTCAACAAATCTCTATCCATGAATAAAATATGACAACATAAAAGATTTGTAAATATGAAAAATACATGCATTTAGTTATGTTGCAATACCAGTGCTAATGGTAGAGTCACACCGGCAGACCGACCTCAAACCGATCACCCCAAAACACTTTTGTGCCAATCGGGATGAATTCGGCAGCCATCAGGATGAATATGGCAGGGTTCGGTCTGTTGTCAGTTTAACGTCGATATGAGGTCGGAATTATCGGTTTTAAATCAGTCTGGTATCGGTTTGAAGAAAGGGTCGGGGTGGAATCTTTCAAGCATGCTCGAAAGATCTCTCCCCGACCATTCGTCAGGGAGCTGTCGGAGACGAGTCGGGGTCAGTTCGAGAAGAGCGGGGAGCATTCGGTATGGGTTCGATCTCGGTTCGGAATAAAAGATCGGAATGTGGTCGGTTTCAATACCAAGTTCAGTCAAATTGCTATCGGCCGAACTAATCCCGATTCAACATCGATGGGGTAATGAATAGAGACTTTCTTCCGGACTCAATACCGAACGAAGCTGCTCCATCTCCGATACCAAACTGCAGAGGTTTCATCTCGAATTTCTATATCCATGATACGTTAAAATGGGAAAGTCTAAAAGTCCGACGCCAGAAGCATGTTCATGTAATGTTGTTTAAAATTTTCCATGATTTAGCCCCTGAGTACCTGAAAAAATATAGTTCCAAATACAAAATAACGGAAACTACTGCAAACGGACATTTTTTTTATATCCAGGTCCAAATGTATAATGAATTACCATCAGAATTGCGTAGACTTATCACACTTAATAAATTCGTAATAACCTAGATAGCTGGATTCAAGAGTCGTGGGCTTATAATTTTGGTGATCTCGGGGAGGGGGGGGGGTCAACGGTTTCTTGTTTTATAAATAGTTGCAATTGATAGATTTAGGTCTTTGTATTATTTCAGGTGAATTATAATTTTCTTCTTTTATTTGCAATTACATTACTGTTTAATATAATTTATTCAATTTAATTTCATGTGTATTCTATGTATTCTATTCTTAATAATGGACCTCTAGAAAGAACAGAGATACTTATAAGTATCTCTGAACTAAGGACTCCATCCTCTTTTATTTGTCTCGAATTATATACATGTATTTAAATTGTTTATGTCAATTTGTATATTGATTTTCATGTATGTATTTTCATTTGCTATTTTTTATATGGAGAATAAAACCAAACCAAACCAAACCAAGAGGGGCTGTATTGTTTCCGACAAGAAAACGATGACAAACCAAAGATGCTAAATAGATTCGGGGCGCATAGGATAATCATTTTAACATTTAAAAATGCTTCCAGTTGCTCTATGGTTTTCTGTTAGATGTTGCAATACAAATCATATGGTTAATAACCATCCCTGTACTTTGGGGGAAGGTGCCGGGGGCACGGAGTCAAACGGATGGGCGTGAAGAGGGCATGAAAATGGGAAGAAAAAGGGGGAAAGGAAGG
>CALNVZ010000174.1:75388210-75529438 GCA_940671915.1 Paracentrotus lividus | reverse complement strand
AAGTATTGGAATATATGGGGAGGAATCCCACATTTACTAAACCCAACGTCTGGCAGTGCATCTCTGCTGCATAAGGTCCCTACAGCCGGGAGCGTCCAAAATGAGTGCCCATTTTACAAAAAATTCTATTTAGAATAAAAATAGCAGAATTCATTTTCTAAACACACTAACTTTGATGTCAAAATAAAGAGTGTTAAATTGTCTTAACGCTTGTGTTATTTTGAAATCATACTGAAATCGAAAACAGTGAGAGTTTTAATGAAGAAATGTTTTTTTCTCACTTTTTTACGAAAATATTTTTTTCCCCTTTTTTCAATAATTTTTAATAAATAGTTCTATAAAACATTGATGTTTGTAACTTTTCTAAAAAACTTTCTACGTGCATGTGAATGATGCTGTAAAAAGAAGGGAGTTATATTTTATTCCGATAAAGAATTATGATTACATAAAGTCAGGAACGCAATATAGACAAAATTCAACAATTTGCCCCGCGACTGAGACTAACACAATACCCGCACGTGTATTATGAAAAGCTGATTGTATATGATGGCTGTGAGTAGGCAAACAAAAGTGCCAAAAATGCAGAACATTACGTACTGGTTTTCGATACTTGTCAAATTAAGATTCTTAATTTGTATACAGTTATTACAAATGTGGATGCCCCAAAACGAATTTGAATTCACCAGAAGACGGGGATTTTACGAATGGACGAATTTGAGCGAACATTGACGAATGCGACTGCTCACAACAGCAAATTCATCGGCGCAATTTGCAATTGGATTGAACATTGTTTGATTTTGGCTACACATAAACGAATTTCATTGCAGATTTGTAATCGCGATCACATTCCGGACGAAAGCGCTCGAAAGAAATGTCAAATTGGTCGGAGATAGTTTAAACTTGACCGGGGAAAACCTATAATAAAATGATATTAAGCTTTATAGGGAAGGAACAAGTAAATAAAAATGAGCATTTATTATGTTGCTTATAGAAGGCCTTCCAATTAATTTGCAGAAAAATATGAATCCTTGTTAATATTTTTTTTTCACTGATAATCCCCATCTCTTAAAATTTCATTTTTAGGGGTCTTTGTTCAATTGTCGTCCCTTTGTTTAAAGAGTGCCCCTGACTGTGTTTTTACTGATGTCAGGAATGAAAAGGGACAAATATCCTCTTTCCGAATATACACAAATATTCGACAAAATTCTATCCATAAATAAAATATGACAACATAAAAGACTTGTAAATATGAAAAATACATGCATTTAGTTATGTTTCAATACCAGTGCTAAAGGACCGTAGTCTTTGTGGTTCCCATTCATGTGATGCATAACTGGTTTTATTGACTGTAGATCATAGAAAAAAAAGAGACACAAAATATGTTTTCGAGTACCGTGTGGGGAATTCACTCAAATATTTCAAAAGAATTTAGTTGTAAGGGGACAAAGAGCTACCCTACATACACGAACGAACATTATGAAACGCATTCCATTGCAGGAACTGATTAAATGCAAAATCCCATCCAGGTGCCATTAGATTTGAACTCCTCTTTCAATTTGTGCATTAAAAAGACATAAAACCAGGGAACATTATTGTTGACAGAATAGTTATGTATTGAGCACAGCTTGTGCAAAGCAAAGACTGGGATTGGGAATTACAACTGAGCACTGCCGATTGCGGTAAGAAATGACCCAATCACGTAAAATATAAAAACAACAACAACGTAATAACTACCAAACACATTATACATGTACATGAATTTATTTATTGTATTATCAAAGTGAGTTAAACGAAAGACGATAGAGGGTCCTGGAGATTAGAGAAAAGTATTATAATGATATTCATCTTGTAATATAAACATGACCAATAAAAAAAAAGGGAAAAAAAATGACCTAAAATATGCCGCTCCATTAAATATCATTTGACATGCCGCATGTGTTTGTGTTTTGTGTGTGTGTGTGTGTTTTTTTTTTCAAGCTCAGGCTCCCCCTTCCCCCATGCCCAGCCTCTTTTCTGACAAAAAAACTTCACGGCCCCCTCCCAAACGTTATTTTCCTACCCGAACCTAACATTCTTAATTTGTATAAAGATATTTCTAATGTGGATGCCCCAAAACGAATTTGAGCGAACATTGACGAATGCGACTGCTCACAACAGCATATTCATCGGCGCAATTCCCAATTGGATTGAACGGTGTTTGATTTTGGCTACACATAAACGAATTTCATTGCAGATTTGTAATCGCGATCACATTCCGGACGAAAGCGCTCGAAAGAAATGTCAAATTGATAGGAGACAGTTTAAACTTGACCGGGAAAACCTATATTATTCTTTTTTTGGAGGGGGAGGAGGCGGGAGAGTTTAAATGAAATATATTGCCCCTACAGTGTATGTGGAGTTCAAAGCAATATGTCATTCTACAGCCCTCTTATAGCAACTTGTTTATAGGCTTTTTATGATGGGGCTCTCCCATAATAATGAAAAAAAATTCTAAAATAAATGAATGCGCATGAAGAGGGGTGAGTAATTTTTTTAATTTATTAATTTTTAAATTTTTATTATTATAGGTTTTCCCGGTCGATTTTAAACTCTTTTCAATCTTAATGTTCAGTCAATTTAAACGATACCTTCCCGGAGCGGGGCTATCGGTAATTTAAGTTAACGTTTAGAGCAATCGATTTCGTTTATGTTCTTTCATAATCGTTCATGACCATTGGTATTCGTTTATGTGTGATCAAAAGTGTTTATGTGCAGTGAACTTCGTGAATGTGCATGAAATCGAATTTGTGCGATCAATTAAAAAAAATTTCTATCTGTAAAAAGGAAGTGGAGGTGAGCTTCCAGCAGTCAAATTCGTTTTTAGGCATGCAATTTAAAATGTTTTAGGCCTATCCGTGTGAACACACAAAGCAAGGGGGTGGCGCCCATGGTAAACACAAAATAAATTTATAAGCAATAATTTGTATTTAGAGGCTGCGAAATGAATTTGAAAGTGGGGGGGGGGACTTTTTTTCTGAAAAGGGGGCCCTTTACCTCAGTGGCATAATGAGAAATTTTTATGGGATAGGGAGGGGCTGGGTATAAAAGTAGTATTTTAATTTACTTATATGCTGTTCAATATATTGATTTTTTACATATCAAAAGTGCCCCTTGCAGCTCTGGCAGGAGGGTAGTTGGTCTCATGCGTATTGCTTGGTATTCCCTTTTATGCGAGGTCGCGTAGCTACCGAGCGCAAAAATTTGGGGTTAAAAAAAAAAGAAACTGTGGAGGAAAAACAAGTTTTTTTAGTAACAAAAGTGCCCCTTTTTACAAAAAAAGTTATCCGTGGGCCTTTCAAGAAGTCTAAAAGTTTTTTTTACAATATGAAAAGTGTCCTTTGTAGCCAAGAAAAAAGGACACTTTTAGTAAGGAAAAGGGACAATTTGTTATTTTTTTTTTGCGGCATTCGGTCATCCAGAACGTCATCATGTAACGGTCACAGGGCAAAATTTTTATTGGTCAATATGTCGATCTTGGCATCTTTTTCTCTCTTTTTTTTCATTTCTTTTTTTTCTTCCCCACTTTTTTTTTTTTTTTTTTTTTTTTGGCTGGGGATGGGGGCCGCGCTGTCTACGAGCTATTGTCTAATCTGATTGTTATGCATACATACTTGATCAATATGTCACTTGTCCATTGACCATTTTCGGCGGGATCAGGGGCCAGGGAAAGCCCCTCACCCTAGCAAAAAAAGAAGAAATGTAGTAACAAAAAAAAAAGAAAAAAAGAAAAAAAAAATAGATTGTCCGAACCCGGACGACCAGTCTAACCCCCCCCCTCTCCCAATCGGCCGTAATAGAATGAGACCTTGTGCATGCCGGAAGTCGCGAGAAATTAACACCCCGCCCCCTCATGTTAAGCAAGTTTCTAATAATAGAGGTAGGATGGGCTGCATCCCCTACTCATTGTATACACATTAGTTTTGTTTTTATTGTATTTTTCTTTTACATTTCGTTCGAGCAGTTTTGTTAATCATCTGATAATAACGCGAACAAAAATCACTATTGTTGCTTTTGCTTTGTTGAAAAGTGTGTGTGTGTGTGTGTGTGTGTTTTTTTCAAGCTCAGGCTCCCCCTTCCCCATGTCAGCTCTTTCTCTGACAAAAAACACTTCACGGCCCCTCCCAAACTTATTCCTATGATGCCCCAATAACACATTCTAAATTCGTAAGACAGATATTGTCTTAATTGAGCCCAAACGAATTGAGCGAACATTGAACGAATGCGACTGCTCATCAGCAGCACATTCGGCTGCAATTGGCATTGAACGGTGTTTGATTTTGGCTACACATAAATCAAATCATTGCAGATTTTGTAATCGCGGATCACATCTGGACGAAATCGCGCTCAGAATGTCAAATTGATCGGAGATATTTAAACTTGACCGGGAAAACCTATATTATTATTTTATTTATTTTTTAAAAATTTTTTAAATTCAATTTTTTTTTTTTTTTTTTTTTTTATGGTGGGGGGCTACTACTACAATTACAATACTTGTAGTTTGATGGGTCATAATATCCGCGGCACCTCAGCTTCTTTGTCGTCGAATATCATTTGAGTCCAAAAATAAGCCCAAATATCTATATATTTTTTAATACTCCTTAGGGGATGGGCGCTCAGGCATATGTAATTGCGGCTTCCTCTTGCATGTTTCTTTATTAATCAATTCCAATGGAAGCAAAGTGGCCGTAGGCAAATCACAGGCTTGTTTTACTGGTGTCAAATGGTCCAGTAATTGGTTCAACGGGTCATAATTACGCTATAAACTGGTCATATCAATTGTAAATTAGCTCGTCGTACATGTAGATTGGTCAATACATGACGTCATAGTCACGTCATAATCTGGTCATATAAAAAATGCAAATTGAATTGTCGTAGATTGGTCAATAAATGACGTCAAAATCACGTCACAATGTGGTCATATTAAATTGCAAATGTACTCGTCGAAGATTGGTCAATAAATGACGTAATAATTACGTCATAATCTGGTCATTCAAAATTTCAAATTTACTCGTCATAGATTGGTCAATAAAAGACGTCATATTTACGTCATAATCTGGTCATATAAAAGTTCAACATACACTTGTCGTTGAAAGTGGTTAAAATGACGTCAAAAAGACGTTGTGTATACGACGTTTGTCAGCTTACGACCAGTTTTCCCAGTTTACGACCAATTTATGACGTCATTATAACCAGTGTCTGGTATTAGGGGAAAAGTTCTCTCTCTTGTTAAACAATCATTATATACATTTAGTTTAGGGTGTGACCAATTTGGGAATGAGTGATATTGAGTGCTCTGATTGGTCCAAAGCTGTGTATACCAATATCACTCTAGGGTGTGGTATGTTCAATACAAGTGACTGGGGTTGTATGAATCATACTTCTGACACTTTGCAGGTGGCTGTGTGGTCAGTGATTAGGGGCTAAATGATAATAGAGGGGTTAAGCCCCGTTTTAATAGACATTGTCCGGACAACGTCCGGAGAAAGCCAGGGTAGAAATAATAGGGTAACATTCCATAAAATCGCGGGTGGTCGAATATTGCGACCGTCTAACTCTTAACAGACGCTCTCTCAAAAATACCGTGGTAGGTTACCATAGTAACGTGTAGAATTGAATCGATGAATCTTTCTTTCCTCTTCTCTTTTGTTATTTCTTATGCATTTCTTTGTTTATATCTTTCTTTCCTCTTGTCTTCCATTATTTCTTATGTATCTCTTTGTTTTATCTTTCTTTCCTCTTCTCTTCTGTTATTTCTTACGTATTTCTTTGTTTATATCTTTCTTTCCTCTTCTCTTCTGTTATTTCTTACGTATTTCTTTGTTTATATCTTTCTTTCCTCTTCTCTTCTGTTATTTCTTATGTATTTCTTTGTTTATATCTTTCTTTCCTCTTCTCTTTTGTTATTTCTTATGCATTTCTTTGTTTTTATCTTTCTTTGCTCTTCTCTTTTGTTATTTCTTATGCATTTCTTTGTTTTTATCTTTCTTTCCTCTTGTCTTCCGTTATTTCTTATGTATCTCTTTGTTTTATCTTTCTTTCCTCTTCTCTTTCGTTATTTCTTATGTATTTCTTTGTTTATATCTTTCTTTCCTCTTCTCTTTTGTTATTTCTTATGTATTTCTTTGTTTTTATCTTTCTTTCCTCTTCTCTTCCGTTATTTCTTATGTATTTCTTTGTTTTTATCTTTCTTTCCTCTTCTCTTCCGTTATTTCTTATGTATTTCTTTGTTTTTATCTTTCTTTCCTCGTCTCTTCCGTTATTTCTTATAGATTTCTTTGTTTATATCTTTCTTTCCTTTTCTCTTTTGTTATTTCTTATGTATTTCTTTGTTTTTATCTTTCTTTCCTCTTCTTCTCCGTTATTTCTTATGTATTTCTTTGTTTTTATCTTTCTTTCCTCTTCTCTTCCATTATTTCTTATGTATTTCTTTGTTTTTATCTTTCTTTCCTCTTCTCTTCTGTCATTTCTTTGTTTTTATCTTTCTTTCCTCATGTCTTCCGTTATTTCTTATGTATTTCTTTGTTTTTATCTTTCTTTCCTCGTATCTTCTTTTATTTCTAATGTATTTCTTTGTTTATATCTTTCTTTCCTCTTCTCTTCCATTATTTCTTATGTATTTCTTTGTTTTATCTTTCTTTCATCTTCTCATTTGTTTTGATTCTCATGTATTTCTTTGTTCTGTCATTTTTCTTCTCTCCTCTTCTATCATTGTGCAATGTCGAGATTACCCTAGTATTACCCCGAGAGCGTCTTAACAGAACAATTGTCCGGACAACGTCCGGGTAAAACTGGGTTGTTACCGCGACTTTACCCTAGTCTGACTAGGGTAGGAATCTGGAAAATCTTACCCGGAGAACCTCCAGACGTTACCCTAGTAGAGCGTCTTAATAGAAATCTTACCAGGGTAACGTCCGGACGTTACCCGGGTAAGATTGCCAAAAAAGTGTCTGTTAAGACGGGGCTTTAGTGTTTCTTGGATGTTTTTGAAGGACTTCTTAATATATGTTATAAATTGAAGAGTTGATATTATTGAGGGAGTGGGTGAAAGGTGAATGGCTCAAAGGTAACAGGAAGTATTAAACAGGAAGTGAATATATGTAATAGTACATAACATTAGCTTTGCCATTTTAAGTATTTTTAAACTGATGTTGTTTTCAGTTCATTATTGAATATATGATTCATTTCCTTAATTGATTCCTATTCTTATCTAGGACGAAGCCATCCGATTCCACTTTCTGAGTGATGATGCAGGACCTGACTTTCCTATTCCTACTGATACCTAATTTAATGTTAGATTTATTTTTTAGCAATATTTGGTACTGTTCTGATATCGGTTAGGCCACTATTCTCTGGAATTGTCTTTATATGCAATAAAAAAAATCACCCCCGAATCATAAAAATATCACATTGAATAAGGCCAAGGAAAAAAAAAAAAAAAAAAAAAAAAAAAAAAAAAAAAAAAACAAGAACAATTTTTTACCCTGGAGCTTCTAAATTAATTTGCGCTTCACTACTAGTATGTAACCCAATTTCTGGCTGATTTTTATATAATAAGGTGTCAAAATGCTCAGGACTGCATTCTTTATCAAATCTGTTTGTTCTTTTTTTCATCAATACATAGCCCACCTCTTATAGGAATTATATATTGCTAATATTACTGCAGAATGTATCATAATTGTACAGTAGCTACTATGGGTCACCGTGGACCATTGGCATTTCTGACTGGACTGAAAGAAAGATTTGGTAACGACGATATTGCAGCAAACTGGTTATCCTCAATCTCCTCCTAATAGGAACATCGAGTATTGATTGATGAAGCAACATCCGATCCAGTTGAACGCGAGGGGAGTCCCTCAAGGTTCGGTAATCGGCCCACTTGTTTGTTGCTACACCACCCCCAGTCACAAAATATCCTAAGCACATGGCCTGTCCGTGCATGATGTTACGCGGACTGACAACAACTGTACTCTCGATGACATCAGACACGACAATCTAGGCAATCAGGAAGCTTGATCTTTGTCTTCAAGAGGTTCGGACATGATGGGAGCTAATACCTGTTTCTTAAACGACGGCAAGATGGAGTGTTACATGTAGCATCCACATGACGAGAAACAAGACATACAACCTTTCTGTGGTTGGGAAATCGAGCCTGCTGACGAAGTCCGGATCTGGAATGGTCATTGATAGACACTTGTCGCTCGTCGCCACATCTAAATCTAATCTGTCGCCGAGCATCCTTCCCCTGAGAAGGCTAGGTAGTATTCGCCATCTACTAACCAGAAAACAACAGAGATATTGATCCACGCATTTGTCATCATTGGCTGGACAATTGTAATAGTCTTCTGTTTGGCGTCCTGATTAAGATGGTCCAAACTCCAGAGAATTCAGAACTCTGTCTGCTCGGCTAGTATCTATGTCTAAGAAATATGATCACTCACGCCAATCTTAAAAAGAACTCATTGGTACCATTCATTCGCGCCATAAGTACAAAATAATCCTGCTCACATTTAAGGCTGTACATGGTCTTGCCCCTACTTACCTTCTGAGTTGTAGCCCCCTATCAACCTACCAGATCGCTAAGATCTGCATCCCATAACCTGTTAGTTGTTAATAGGAGTAGAACGAAAACTTTCGGTGATACATTGTAGGTCCTTCGAAAGTGCCGCACCAACCCTTTGGAATTCTCTTCCGGATGCTCTTCGTGCTCAGACAAACATAGATGTATTTGAAAGGGAACTAAAGACACATCTCTTCAACATTTCGTTTTGACTGTTCATTCAATCTCTCATGCAATGGAAGAGTTTTCCAAAGCGGTTCATTTAATAAGAATGTTTTTCATTCATATGTGTTTTAATATTTGTATGCTTATTGTATATTAATTAATTTTGTTTTCTCAACATTTATCTTATGTTTTATATAAGTATGATTTATTTCATGTAAAGCGCATTGGTATTGCAAATAGTGATGAAATGAGCTATATAAAAACTAAATATTATTATTATTATTATGACATGGATAATTTATTATTATTTATTATTATTATATTATTATTTATTCGGCAAAGAAAATTACAAAGAACAATACATTTCAGTATAAACAATACAATATAAGAAATGTCAACCATTGGAACGCCAGGGAGAGAAAAAGTTAACTAAATTAATGAATTAAATTATTAATTAATAATGAGGTAAAAAAATGTAAATTATTCTGATTAGGTCGTAAATGTATAAAAATTCTAAAGATTGTACTGCAAATTTAGTGGAAAAAAAAGGAGAAGTTACATGTATCGCTTTTACCTAAAATTACAAATGTGTGGAAATATGCAAAAAATATCCATTCAGCCATAAGCTACAATGTAGTAGTGCACAATGTCTTTACATACTGTAGCATCTGGGAGACTTGGTCAATGAAGTGTGTATTGGGTGGCAGCCATGCAAGCATTCAGGGTGTAATTTACTCTTAATTGAGATAGAGCCAGATTTGCCCATTATACATGTACATGTAGATGCATGATATAGAGATTGGAAGAAGACGTCTTGCTGCTTCTCCATCAACCATACTGTCACAATTAAGGTGTGCGGTCGTCCGTCTTTTTTGCGCCTTATACATTCTAATTACATTGTATTCTGCATAATTTATGAACAAAATGAACCCCCTCAGTCAATTTAAAAAATAAAAGACACATTTTGCTGGATGAAGTTTAAGATTTTGTAAAGAAGCTTGACTTCAATTTGTTTGTTGGTAGGTTTTTTTTATGGTAAAATAAATTTTTAGGTCTACTTTTCAAGCTTACTGCCGCAATGATTAAATTAACCTGATCAGGATGAAGCTGTTTGAAATCACTTAAATTGAACAAAATAAGAATGATTTGCATGTAAAAGAAGAGAGAGAGAGAGAGAGAGAGAGAGAGAGAGAGAAAGAAAGAGACAGAGACAGAGAAAAAGAGAGACAGAGAGAAAGAGAGATAGAAGGAATCTTTAAAGGTGAAGTCTCCTTGAAATGTTATTAGTAGGAACAGGAGGATCAATAATGATTTTGGTATTTTGTTAAAACGCTAGTATTTTTGCGGATTGATTCATTTTGTGTTCATGATCTTGACTAAATTTTAGCTTTTAACTATCAAGGTGTTAATTTGGCAAACACATGCAGTCTTGGTTCTGTGAGGGTAGGGATTATAAAACTTCCTTTATAAAAGTCCTTTAGCACTAGAAATTTTGACATTTAGCTTGAAATAATGATATCATTATCAATAGGGAAGGGAAGGGCAGCAGAAATTTTTTTTTTAAGAAGACAAACGACTGCACACCTTTTTAATTTTATGTTACGTTTTGCTACGGAAACCTCAGAAATCCAAGATGGCTGCCATTTTCCTAAAATATCACATAATTAGCTTCAGCTGTGCCATTTTGAGTATTTTTAAACTGATATAGTTTTCAGTTCATTATTGAATATATAATATCATTTCCTTAATTGATTCCTATTCTTATCTAGGACAAAGCCATCCGATTCCACTTTCTGAGTGATGATGCAGACCCTGACTTTCCTATTCTCCTTGTGGTGAAACAGCCACGGAGTGTCTTATCCTGGACGGTGCCTTATGTTGCACCTGACCGGTAAGAATAGATTGATCAATGTGAGATGTACATGTAGTAGATGTAGATGTTCCTAGAGATGAATCAGACCCAGAGTGCCTTATCCTGGACTGTGCCTTATATTGCGCCTGATGGGTAAGAATAGATTTAGTTCCTAACAGCCTCGTAGTGTCGTATCGTTGACTGTGCCTTACTATGCGCCCAATGGGTAAGAATAGATTGATCATTGTGAGTTGAAGTAGATGTTCGTAGAGATAAAACAAACTCGGAGTGTCTTATCGTGGACTGTGCCTTACATTGCGCCCAATGGGTAAGAATAGAATGATCATTGGGAGTTGTAGTAGATGTTCCTAGAGATAAAACAGACTCGGAGTGTCTTTATCCTGGACTGTGACTTACTTTGCGCCCGTTGGGCAAGAATAGATTGATCATTGTGAGTTGTAGTAGATGTTCCTAGAGAGACTTGGAGTGTCTTATCCTGGACTGTGCCTTATGTTGCGCCCGATGGGTAATATTAGTTTGATCATTGTAAGTTGTGGAAGTGAGATTAGACCATTCCAGGGGTACAGATTTTCGTAACTACACTGTACATTATATGGGTTTGACTGGGCTTAAACCAGAACTTCCCAATTTTAAAACATCTGTGTTAAATAATTTGTGTTTCATGTTTTTCATGGGCAAGATTGCACTTGTATCTGAAAAACTAATTATGAATAAAGTAATGTCAATCAAATTATCTTTGATATCCCAAGATTTTTAAATATTTTTTAATTAAGATATTTTGCTACAAAATGTATGTACAAGTGTAATTTGGAGGTTCTTTTAAATAGGTATTCTTAATTTTGATAACATGAAATAATATTGTTTTTTTTCCCTTCTTATCCACAGCCAAAAATATGGGTCAGTGAGCAAGACATTGTGCCCTGATGACTCCAACCATAACACGACCATAGAGGAAACCATCACAGTGGTAGTCAGTACATCTTCCATCTCTGATGTACCTTTCTCCCTCACTGCGATGTTTGTTGATGACTTCAACTTGCAGTAAGTAGAGCTTCTCATATTTAGATTTACAACACCAAAATCTGTAAGACACCATAAAATTGATATATTCTAGCTGGATATACATGAAAGAAGAAACTGCCTGAACATTTCACTATTGCAGCAATTTTTTTTTTTGGTCATAGCTTTATTACAACACTGGTCTAGTGTTTGACTCAGGAATTTGCTCTGGGGTTAAACCCTCTAGAACCTTTAGAATGGAGGGAGGGGGTAGGGGGTACATTGGCCATGTTACTACATGTATTTCATAATCATTTTGAATTTAAGACAACATTTTTGTTAATTATTTACATTATGTTATTCCTTAAGATTGTAAAGAGCATAGAGAATCGATTAGTTTAATGTGTGAAATTAAATTGATTGTTATTATTATTATGCTGTATAAATAGGGGGAAGGACCAAACTTTTGAAGGGATTCGTAATGGATAAAACATGGGGTAAGCAGCTTATCTCGGAGGAAATAATAACATGGTATATGCAGAGCCCGAGGGGTATTACATGTACATGTACGCAGTCTTCAGCGATAACGCGTCTCGTTAAATGGAAGAGAGCGACCCTGGAGTTAATCCTTCATGGCTGGACTAACTAACCAGAATTCTGAAGTAAACTTGACCTATGTTTTGTTTTTTAAATGGAGCATCAGACAAGTGCTCTCTTTGAATTTTGACAATGAGACCCGTTGAGAGTCTAAAAACTAAGGATTGTTGTGGAATCGAGAACCCGAAGCTATTGACTGACTGAATTCGGTCAACTTCGTCATGTTCGTACTGTCCGAATGTTAATCTCCAGTAGTCCGACCCATGCGTAAGCCTCACTGTCGATTGTGTACGAGTCAATGGAGCTCAGGAAAAACGCGCATTCCCCACAATCTGCGAGTTTCAAGGCCCTTTGATTAGTAGATATTCCTGAGCTACATTTAAATATAGATATTAACATGCTGGGGATGTCTTTTCTTTCTCTCCAGAACTAATAAAGAAATCACATTTTCAAGTAATCCTGCTGGTCCTCAGGTAAGAAAATGCAATATATTATATTTTGAACATAAATATGTCTTTATAATCAAATTATGTTTTTTTTTTAAAAGCAATACAAGAGTAAGACCAAACTACATTTTGCTAGGGAAACTAAATACACAATCTGACTGCACATGTACATGTATTATGCAAACAAAAATGCTTGACAAAGAGACATGCACACATATTACATGTATATATATATATATATATATTGCCAGTTATATTTGTTCAAGATACTATCTTGAAAAGGAAAATTAATGTTTGTTTGACTCTTTTTGTTGGCAAATGACCAAGGATATAAACGATGGCATTAATTTTCCACAAATTAATTCTTGAGGAAAAAAATTATTTCATTAAAAGTATTGCAGGCCTCAGGGAATTTTTTGTGTAATTTACCAATTCTCATCTTGCTTAATTTAATATGTTAGTTTAAAGTGATATCCATCATCCATTTTCTTCTTCAATGTTACATGTAAGTTAGAAATCAGGTCTTTGCATTTATTGTATACAATGTATGTATTCCAATTTCAAAACAAGCCACAAATTATAGGCAATTATCATGGATTATTTATAATTGCTTTAGAAAAGGTAAATTAAAGAATGGAAATTGGTAATCAATTAAATTCAATGAATTTGTTGCCTTTATTAGATTTTGAGATTTACATTGAGGAGTTGAATAACTCTGTCTTTAATTAATCTTCTTTAAATATTGATATTAAGCCAACAAGGTTTTCTCGTTTATGTACAGTATGTATAATGCATGTTTTAGTCTTAAAGTCTTTTCATGTTGCAGGGCATGGATTTATACAGAATGAACTCTAATGAGAAAATACTGTAGTCATTAATTCTGCTTTGACTGTAACAAATGAATTACCTTGCATTTATTTTGATGATTATTATTTAGTGCAATTCATTATCTTTGTTTTCTTGTTTCTTGAAATAGACTATAGTTCCCAATTCATTGAGAATACTGTGCAATAATGTAGTTTTAGGGTTCTTCCCTTCTTCTTCTTCTCTTCTTCTTACACATGTACATGTATTCATGTGAGGTTATTTTACTGATATCTCATACATGCACTAATTTTACCTCAATATCCTGGTTTATACTTTATTTGTGTATTGTATGAAAATGGAAATTAAATGTATTTTCTTATCTTTATTGAATATTTTTGCAGTATTATCAGTATGAATTTCCAGAGGGAGTAGATATGGTACTGGTAAAAGCTACGTCAGAGAATAAAACATGCGCCTATGTGTCAGTTCAAAATGCACGGGTAAGTACATTGTATAACAATGGATCCTATCCCTTTCAACCGATTGGATATCATGCTCTGGGCATGCCATAATACAGTATGTCCCAGAAAAAAACAAACCTGACTTTAAAAGCCTCATTTGAAAATTGTGCAACTTCTGTGATATTGATTTTCTTGTGAAAGAATAGTTCATATCCTATCCAATGATACCAAATATATACCAATGCTGTCATTGATGACTGAGCACTTGAGGCTTTTAAAAACCTCTGTCAAAATTACCTTGTACCAGGTTTTGGCAGAAGCAACACTGGCTTCTTGATCATTCATTCATTGGTTGAGGTAAGCCTTCCTGAGTCCATTTCGCAGGTATGAATTTGGTTTCATTGAACAGAATATGAGTAACTGAAAGGGAAAGTTCACCCTGGGTTTAAATTGGTTTTTAAAAAGGCAGAAAAATAAAAGAAAAATATGAGTGAAGGTTTGGAGAAAATCGACCAAAAAATAAAAAAATTATGAATATTTAAAGTTTTGGTTTTCTGACGTCACATGCGAGCAGTTCTCCTATGTGTTATGTAGTGTAAATTCTATAAAGTGTCATTTTTTCAGAGGGCAATTAATTATTTAACCTGTGTGGTCGACACTTCATCAAACATATATTAATATACATGCCTCTATCATATTGACCCATTCCTTTATCAAGAACCATGAAAAAAGACAAATTTATGGAATTTAAATACACAACACATGGGAGAGCTGCTCGCACGTGACGTCACAGAATCAAAACTTTAAATATTCAGAACTTCGCTATTTTTTGGTCAATTTTCTTCAAACTTTCATTCATATTTTTCTTTTATTTCTCTGCATTTTTTGAAACCAATAAAATTCCAGGGTGAACTTCCCCTTTAACCCTAACTTACCTGGGCTATTTCCCGAGCTCAAAGTCCTGGGGGGGGGGGGCCATTATGGCCCCCCCTAAGATCTCGGCCGCGGATCGCGCGATCGTGGCGAAAATTTGCACGAAGGTAGAGAATGACATAATCTACGTGGTTGTATAGGTAAATTACACAAAATTCATATAGTTTATTTTATATGAATTAATTATGCTAATTTATTCATGAAATCATACTTTTTGCTCTAATTCACTAAATAAAGCTCCTAGAAAGCTAATTTTTTGGTGAAAATATTCTTTATATCATTCCTAAGAATTGTACAAGAAAAAAATTCCTGTACAAAAATCGATTTCTTATGTATTTTATTGTTTTTTCAATTTCTTATTTATTTCTTTGTTTTTTGACGTTTTTATTTTTATTGTTCTTTCGACACAAATCGTTCGTGACATTATTTTGGCCATAAATAGCCCCGAGGTAAATGATTCTTGTCAATAAAATTAAAAATAATCACTCATTTATGAAGACTAGCTGAAAACACATTTTGTATTGACTTTGTACATGAAATCACGTTTTTGAGCCATTTTTGGTCTGACGAAAAATTTTCAAAATCGTGAAACGTCGTAACGGTACGCCTGATTTCCGCAAAAATAGTTTTAAAAGATGCGCAATTAAGACTTGAAAGTAAAAAGTCAGCGAGCGGCGCGATAAAAAAATTTCGCACTGCGGATTTATCGCGAAAAATGTTGAAGGGGGGGCCATAATGGCCCCCCCCCCCCCCAGGTAAGTTAGGGTTAACATCAAATAAATGTTAAGGTCACATAAATTTTATGTTTCTAGTGAAAGGCTCTCAAAATTTGGTTTACATTTTTCTGGGACGCAATGTACATGTATGTAATTCTTTGCACTGTGTATCCATCATTGTGTCATATCACAGTCTGAACGTCTCTCATAGTAAAGGTATACCATACATGTTCACTGATTCCAAAGCATTTGCTCTGCGGTGATTGCCCCGCTGTAAATTCCATGTAATTGAATGGCTGAAGCATTAATTTGGTGATTGCTTTTACTCTAACACGCTCTTTAACCAGTTTATAACTGAAAATGTTTTATTAAAAATATTAGAACTTTTAGTCTCAGGAAATGTATAAAACCAAAAATTTGTAATTAGCAGATGTGCAGACGTGCCAAGTTCAAAAAAAAAATTTGCATGAGATCATTCGCATCGGGTTTGAAAGCAGTGCGCGCGCAACGCGCGTTACCACATGTGCGCGCTCGCAATAGTAATTTGTACACAAAGGAGGCGCGCACGCACGCTACACATGTTGCACGTAGTAAGCTATCTTGCCTACAACGATCCCTGGATGAAAACATCGCACTCGCAGGAATTGATTCGCGACAAAACTGCCAATATTTAGGGTGTTGAGGCTCGAAAAGGATTTTAAAAATCTATAATAATGCTACTTTTTTTTTTCACCTGTCGTATCCAGATTGCGTGAGACATGGGGTGTTCAGCGTGAGATCGTGAGACGGCCCCAATTGCGTGATTCTCACGCAAGATGCGTGAGACTTGGCATGTACATGTATGGATGTGAGCCAACAGGTAGTTTACACACTTCTTTTACTGCACATATGTCTATTACATGTAATGTCTCCTTCCTTTCTCAGTGCCCAATCTTTGATGATGTTTCAACTGTACGCTACAACGAGGGAACGTTTCAGACCATGACAAAACAGGCAGCAATATCAGTCACAGTAAGTCGAAATCAAATCTAAGTAAAGCAAGGCTTGTATACACATGAGACATCAATTTGTGAGAAAGCCAAAATCTTTTTCTTCTCATACAATGTACATGTACATGTATGACCACACACATGTAGATTTCATGTGGTTAGTGCATGTGATGGAGTTTCAACATCACTGTTTTCATAAATCTTTGTATGCTCTTCTCAACAAAAACAAAAGAAGAAAGAAATCTGAATATATTCTTAAAGTGCTTACAAAACAGTGTGTAAAGCAGTATAAAATTGATATTAATAAACTTTTAGAATTCCATATTCATCATAACTAGAGATCAACATTATCTGTTATTAAATGCAAATTGCATGGGAACCACATGTTTTGTGCATTAAGCCTATGGGAGTGAAAGAATTGTAGGATGAAAGGGTTAACACAATGTCATATTATTTTTTATCTTCCCTTCAATATTGCAGAGAGACATGTATAAATCTGGGTTCTTCTTTGTAGTGGTGGTAGTGCATCCAAACGATAACATGTGCGACAATAACTTCAGGACACTGACCCCACTTGAAGGTAAGAAATCTCTATTGTGTATATCAAATACAAATTGGCCACGTTTTCTATGACAGAGGAACATGACAATCAGGACTATTCTTTACAATGAGCAAGCCCTCTTCTGCCGCTTGCCGTTTTCTAGCTGTTTTCTGTCTTTTCCTGCTCTTTTTGGAGAAGTCTGCATGAATAAATAGGCCAAAAAAAGAGATGTGAAAGGGTTACAAAATGGCTAGAAAAAGGTGGCAAGTAAACCAATGTTTCGAGGGTGGGTAGGGAATGCTCAATGCGTAACGATCGAGACCCATGCCAGCACACCAGCTTTAAAAATGCTAAATTGTTCCACAAACAATAGAGGGCTGGGATGGTACTGCATGAAACACAATGCTGGCTCATCTCCTTACCAAAACCAGGATGTGCTTCCAAGATATACAAAAGCCTTCTTAAGTAGAGTAAACTGGACTTGAATTTGCTGAAGACATCCATGCTCCCTTGTTACAGAAGGGAGAGTGGCTACAATGTATATTGGGCGGGATTATTACTGTTTTTTTCTAGCCGTTTTCATCCTATTCAGTCATGTCTTGTTTCCAATGAGTCTAAACTTTTTTCCCTCTGATTTCTAGTACTGAAGGAGCAATTTTCGCTTTATTTTCTGAGAATTAATCTTGCCTTTATTAATATATTATCATGTACAAATGTAGCACTCAAGGAGATTTTTTTTTAATCTTAATTATTTTTTTTTTCAGTATTGCCTTTTTTTTTGTGCAAGAAATTTTCTCATTTTTATGTTGTAACAGTAAATACAGAGAAAATTGGAATGGGAATTTGTTGTTACTAATTATGCATGCATTACCATTTTAGTTATGATTACCCATATCCAATGATGACGCTACCAACAATGCTATTTCTGATCGTCTTCCCTCAGCTCAGCATTCAGACTCGTCCCCACGGACTAAGAATGTTACGCTGACAGTGGCAAACACACTAGAAAGTAAGTATAACCACTGATACTGTGAACACTATAGTACTACAGTGTGATAGTGTCAGGATATTGTGATAGTTTTGATAGAAATATGGTATTACATTGTAAAGGGCCAACTAGCGAACTCTGGTTAACACCTTCTACATATACATCTTCTCCCAGTTCCATCTTACACGTGATGCAACAGTACGGGTGAATGGAGATGACATACACTGTACATGTAAGAGTGATGTTTGGATTCATTATGGACTGGAAAGGCCCCCACAAATCACTGCTAAACCATTTGGTACTAATGTTTAAAAGATATGTTTATATAGAAAAATGTAAAAACACACAACCACATTTAAAGGGACTAATATCTTTCATTTGTAATACGAAACTAATTGAACTTAACATTGCAAAACTGAAGAATATTGAAGGATTGCATTATAAAAAATGGACCCCTGTTGAAAAATTATTTTGATTACATTCTTGACGTAAACTTGGTAAAGATAACAATTTTTTTTTACCCACTCTTCATGTATTGTTATATAGGTTTTGTATATTGTTTTTGTATTTTACACCATTATAAATGCTGTGATTTATTATGTGATTAGTGTTTGTACATACAGATTATCTGAGCAATAAAAAGTTTCAAAAGATAAAAAAAAAAAACTAGAGTGCGCCAATTCCATGGTCATTTAACCTTTGCGCAGATTTTGGTGAAGGTAGATGAGAGCATTTTTTCACTAGGGTAAAACAATGCATGATTTGACATGTTTAGTACTCTTGACAATATACTTGTTGGTTTAAATTTACCCTTACTTTCCCCCCTCTTTTCTTGACTAGTTGTTGACTAGTGATTATCTTTTTCCCCTTGTTGACATAATACAGCCATAACAACCTGGTTTCTGTAGAGCATAAGGTCAACTTGATAAAGAACATGTTTTATCAAATGGCTAAATTGGATTTTTTTTTTTTTTCAAATAATTGTAGCTCACGAGTATTGGAAGCCGATCGTGACAACCTTTGGAGTGATCATAGCCATCTATTTCCTGTCTGGGTTCATTATAGCAGGGAACATTGTAAGGTGAGTTCATCTTTCATAAGCTACCCAGCACCACTGTGGTTGACATTGGACCATGTCTTGTTCTAATGTCAAAACTTGTCCTGGCCAAGTATAGGCTATTTTATGAAGATTTATGAACAACATTGTCTGATAGTCCGATCCTCAGACACTGGCCCGTGCTTGGCATTTGCACATGACAGTCTTGTCTGGAATCAGAGTTGTACCCATTGTATAGTTCTTTTTGGGACGCACTGTACAATGAAAAAATATGCAATGTATAATATCCTTGCATTGACTTTCTACACTGTGATGTTACATTGATACAACCTTTGGACTGTCATTGTAAAGCTCTTTATTGTCCAGATAATGTTTCCAAGTCAAGCACTTAGTATGAAGACAATGGGTCTATACAAATGATAGAAACACTAGAATGTTCATGATCACCTGGGGGGTGTTTCACAAAGAGTTAAGTAGACTTAAAGTCGCACTTACATGTAACTTCTATGCGCATCTTGTTTTATAACGCGCAGTTCAATTGATAGATTTCACAATGTCGCACATCCCATGAGCATGGTCTATCCAATGAGGTGATGCATAATATAATGCCCAAAACTAACAATTTAAGTGCAATTTTTTAAAGTCTACTTAACTCTTTGTGAAACACCCCCAGGTGTGGCCAACTGAATTTCTTTGCCAATGGGAAGATAAGTCTGGAAGGAATAAGTGGCACACTTAGATAGTTCACAATCCTTATGAAACAAACCACTATTCTCTGTGAAAAGGTGTTCACCACATGAAGGAGAGCTTTATATATTAGAATTAAATTAGATAAGAAGACACTGTTGACACAATGCAAAACATATCCCCATGTTATTCCTTTTCAAACACCTTTATGTTAGCCAAATGTATATTCCAGATATTGCAGTATTTTTTACGTTAAAATTGTTAATGAGCATTGTCATGTGCAGTTTAAATGAGGCCGATCTTAAAGGGATTTAGTAACTTTCAAAAACAAGAGCAATTAGATCAAGATTAATAAAATTATATTGTTCCAACAGTAAAAACAAACAACTGAAAGTTTCAGATGAAATGGAATTCATTTACTATCTTAAAACGGTGTAACAAACAATGCCAAGCATACAGCCGAACACCAGTACCCTCTGCTGCTACCTCAGTAGTCAGTAGGCCGCTAGGGACGGGGACTATACAACAGGAAATGGGTGTATGTTGTGCTATGTGGAAAAAGCACATGGTTTTATAAAACATCTGGGGTTGGTTTATAAAATTTGAGTATGAAATCATTGATATCTCGAAGGTAAAGCAAGCAATTAGCTTGCTATTTTGAAGAGATACCAGACTGACCTAAGTGTTTATAATTATGTTGGCAAAATAAGTTAATCGAATAAAATGTGATTTGAATATCATTCAATGTTACTGCATCCCTTTAAGATGTTAAATTGTTTATCAAGAGTTATTTCTGTATTTTCGTTTAGACAAAGGAAGGCAGATTTACTAGCAGGAACAGTGTCAGAAAGAGGTAAATATAAAAACAATCTTTTAGAAAATCTAATCATGCTGTTACCCTTTTACGTGTACATTTGTAATGGCCCGGTCACATGTACACGACGCACGGCCAGCGCGCAACAAATATAGAAAATAAGCTCTGTGCGTCGTTGTGCGTCAAAATTTTCTGATGGTTTTGGAGAGGGTAATGCGTATGTAGGGCGCTCCCACAGTGCCCCCACAGCGCATACACTGCGCACATATTAAAACATCCAACTAATACACAGCTTGCTCTGGCTGTCTACAGAAATGACCGGCGCAGGCACAGCGCACAACCTGCGAACAAAAGTGGTTGCCCCTCACATTGACGGTTCGATTGTTTGCAATGCATTCGCAACGCATGGACCTACGCACATGTCACAAATGCTTAACGCGTGGTCTGCATGTGTCTGGCGCTGCCGCTGTGCCCTCTGCGCATATCTGACGCTCTGTCGGCGTTTACATCCATGCGTCGAGCTCGATGCAGATTTTTGAGCTGTTCAAAATTTTAGACGCACAACTGCGCACAACGACGAATAAAAAAGCGTTCATCTAGCGCGCTCGACGAGTGAGCGACGAGTGTCAGCTACAAGCCAGCACAAGACGACGCTTTGCCCAAAACTGCTACTTTTTCTGAGCGCTGGCCTTGCGTCATGTACGTGTGACCAGGCCATATGATTAGTGTGCTCACATGTACATGTACATGTATCATGAGATTCTACAGATTCAGCCATGAAAAAAAAAATGAAAAAAAAAAAAAAAAAAAACTTTCACATATTTCATTATTATCTTGGTACTTGTTCATGCACGTGTATAGGATGGGTTAATATGATACAAATAAATGCATGAATCATTAATGTATACTTTCATCATTATCTCCTAATAAAATTTTAATGAAACATACCCGTACTTGTGTCTTTTCTGTGTGTGTGTGAATGCAGTAAGATATTTATTTACTTCAAAAGAATTACATATTTGCCTACTTTGCTATTCGTCCTCGAATCGCTTGCCAACCGATACTATAACCCCGAGAAAAATTTTGCCCTATATTTTCTATCTAATAACCCCCCCCGCCAAACATAAAGGGCGCCCTCTCACGATAGGCTACCCGCCAACAAATCTTGCTATTATCTTCCTCTTTTCTCGTCGCACGCCGCTGAGAGAAGAACCTCGGGATTTTTGTCCTCCAAAAACAGGTTTGAAATTGCATTTATTGTGATTATTTTGGATTTGTTTTTGGTTTGTTGTTACTAGACATCTTCGGAAGTCTAATCTATCTGTGAATTTTGGGTGTTTATCCTAATTTTGGTGGCCGTTGCCGTGTTTTTATACTTGGTTATCGGCGTGATCACCTCCCCTTTTTCCCCATACATGTACCTCTGTGTAGTGTTTGGACCGCCGGGGTTCGGGTTCATTGTTGAGCGCATCACGCACCCTTTCAACTGGTGTGCTCAGTGCGTGGTGGGGCTTTTGTTATAGTTTTCCCCTTTTATTCTCTGAATTCTTGACTCAAGCTTATTTACCTTAGCGTTTGAGTTCTTTTTCTCTTGTATAATAATTCGTTTGTGTTCTGATTACAGGATGACGGACAATTTCCCTCTCAAAGTGTCTAAGTCGCAGAAGACTAGGAAACCACAAACAAGGCGAGTTTTCTCTGAAGACAACGCAGAAACGCCGCACCGCTTCGTTAAAGACTTGGACGAGAGCGGGAAGGAGCCGCCATTGAAAAAGCAGAAAACTAGAACGTCGAGCAGAAAACGTAAGTCGGGATTCACAACCCCGCCCGGGGGCGAGTATGGGCCGGTGGCAAAGGGTAAGTCCACATCCACGGTACCGCGAGCCCCCGGAAAGTAGTCGTGGGACTCACATAGCGAACTCCCAGGGAAGGTTCAGTCTGATGACGGCCGACCCAGCGACGCATCCGGACCCGATCTTGGTAAGAGATCGGCGAAGGCAACTCCAATTATGGGTCACGTTACGTCTGTGGACCCGGTGGAAGTTGAAGGATCGATTGTTCGTTTGAAGGTTGCTTCACCTCTTGAGAAAGTTCAAGGTCCGATCGATAGTGGATTTTCGATATCGTCGGGATCGATCTATATAGATCCGATTCCTGTCGAATCGATCATATCGGAATCGATCCCCCCGGGATCGATCACAGGTAGATCGATACCCTCTGGATCGATCACAAGTAGATCGATTACGGGGGAATCGATCACAAATATGGAATCGATCACAAATAGATCGATTATGATGGAATCGATTCAAAATCGATCGATTCTTTCAGAATCGATTCCAAATCGATCGATTCTTTCGGAATCGATTCCAAATCGATGTCTGTGGGATCGATCTCACCTGATTCGTTCACTAACAGATCGATCGCTTTGAATTTAGAACGCAAAGCGGTTTCGATCCCCATTGTATCGCCTTCCGTGAGACAGGACGGCGAGTCAGGACCGAGTAAAAAATTCGGAATGACTCTCGACGGATCACATCAGTGGTTGGTAAACCCAGAATCGGGTATGATGGAACGTTCAATTAATTCACCATCGAATTACCCAAGAGTATTCAGGAGTGTGGAACCCACATCTTCGGGTTGGTCGGACATTCGCTTACTTCCGAATTCGCCTAGACCCATCTACACTAAATCCAAAGCACCGGCAGCTTTAGGAGCCCCACCTTCAGCCGCGAAAGTATCTACTACTCCATCTACCTTAGCGGAGTTAGGAGAACCGCCCGATGGCGCATTGGAATGGTATAAAAGATTGGTGGAAGCTAGCAAACGCTCGTCAACTTCACAGATGCCGTCGATATCTTCAATCCAGATGACTTAGCAGTCAAGAGACGTTCAGCGGAGTCAGGTCGCACCGTCCATCCCGTTGGAACAGATTCCGGATGGTCACAGATCGGGAAGTCACCTTCTCGCCCCCACCAGGGTAGATGCTCACCAAGAGGAGTTTTAGAATTCTTCCAGTGAGGGAGAGGAGGAGGTTTTCAGTCCGGAACATCACTCCAATCGCTCGCGACGTTCTCTGGGACCACAGTTCGATGACACTGCCCAACACTACTTCACCACTGCACCTCCGACCGGATGGATAAATCAGGCGGAAATGCAGAGACAAGCTCCACAAGAACAGGATAGTTGTTCGGAGGAAGATACCCCATGTACAGAACAGACCCCGCTGAAACTTACTGAGAGAGTCCTGGGCTTCTTTCAAAAATATGCGCCCGAAGCCGGACTCGAACCAGAGGAGAAGCAGGGTCGAAAAGGGTTCTTGGTTAGGAGTTCGGAAAAGAAACAGAACTTCAGGCTAAAACTCCCGGAAACCCATAAAGAGGAGTTGAAAGGAGCAGCCAAGGTATCCAAGACGGGGGTGAAGTCGTTGGAAAGACTAGCTTCCTACTTCTTTTTCATCAAGGAGGATGAAGAACAATTCCTCATTCGTAAGTCTCTCTCTCAGGAGCTGCTCCAGACTTCGTACAGGATGCAAGTTACTAAAGCACAACTTGAGGATAGAAAGAGTACAGAGAGGGCTGCACTGATATCGTCTGGAGTCAGACTAGGGGTGGTCAACGATATGCTTATCGAGCTTCTGGCTGCTTCGGCGGAACTCGGCATTTCAACGGAGGATAGAGAGGAGATATTAGAAGCTTTAAGAGAGGTGTCCTCGCTAATGGTGTCCCAACTGGCTGTAATTCAACAACATTCGGACAGAGATCGCAGGGAAGCCATTATGAAGAAACTCAGGATTAAAGAATCCTTGATCCGGGACATGCTGGACAGGATCCCAGTGGACTCACCTTTCCTCTGTGGAGACGATTTCTCGGATGTTTTCAAGAAGGAAATCGAGGCTCAGAAGAAGGCTAAAGAGCTTTCAGCATCGGTCAGGGAAGTCAGGAAGCAGGCGCCGACTCACTTCAAACCTCAATCAGGACTGTTTCAACAACCACTCAAGTCGTTTGGTTCAAGCTCTAGGAAACAGAAATCCAGACAGAGCTCTGGATCACACCAGTCAACACAGTCGCACTACTCGCAGCGCCATTATTCGTATCAAGACCAACCTAAGAGTGTTGAGTCCAGGAACGAAGTCCCCCATCAAACCCAGCGGGCTCGTGGGGGCCGCGGCGGACCCAGGGGTAGAGGAAGCAGTAGAAACAACTCAGGATCTGCCTCAAACTCTCAGTCCTTTCGTAGGGGAGGGAAGCACCTCAGGTGACTTCCCATCGGCGTTTGGGGATCCATGGGTACCGGTAGGGGGCCGTCTCCGGTACTTCAGCTCGAAATGGGAATCAATTACAAACGATGTGTTCGTTCTATCAGTAGTAAAAGACGGGCTCCAAATAGAACTAGAGGAACCTCTTCCCGGAGGTGCTCTCAGGAGCCGTCAACCCATTCTATTTTCGCTTTTCCAGGAGCACATATCCAAGGAAATTTCGGTACTCCTGGAAAAGGAGGCGATAGAGGAGGTCACAATCTACAAGAGTTTGTGCCTATCCCCCATTTTCGTGATCCCCAATCGCGGAGGATCACTCAGAGTGATCCTAAACATGAAGGCCATAAACAAATTCATAGTTAAATCTCATTTTCGCATGGACAATTTAGCCACAATTCTCCCAGCGTTAGGAAAACAGGACTTAGCGGTTTCGATAGACCTTCAGGATGCATACTTTCACGTACCCATGCATCATTTAGCGAGAGACCTTTTAGGGTTCCAATTCGGAGGAAAGACCTTCAGATACAAGGCCCTCCCCTTCGGTCTTCGACCTGCTCCGAGGGTCTTCACCAGGATCATAGGGACCTTGATGTCTTACCTCAGAGGTCAAGGACTGAGGATTTTTGCTTATCTGGACGACTGGATTATGGTAGCGAACTCGGAGAAACGTCTCAAAGATCATCTGGAGTTTTTAATCACCACTACTCAAGAGTCAGGCTTCTTCATGAACTGGAAGAAGTCGGAACTGAACCCAACACGTATGCCCACCTATCTAGGGGCCCAACTGGATATCGCAAACAGTCTGGCGAGACCCAGCCTGGAGAGAGTAGAAGTTCTGATCAATTTAGCAAAATCTATGATCTCAGCAAGAAGAGTTCAAGCGGTAACATGGCAAAGGTGGTTAGGTTACCTGGCGAGCCTAGTAGACTTGATCCCGGATTGCAGACTACTGATGAGACCTTTCCAGATTCATCTGCTGAATCATTTCAGGCCGAACGTCAGTTCGCCTCGGAAGATGATCCCTATACCGTCAGAGATAAAGACTCTTATCCATCAATGGTTGGACAAGGATTTCATTCTCCAAGGGAAGCCGTTTACACGCCCTCTTCCGTCGGTCACGATAACCACAGACGCATCTCAGATAGGCTGGGGAGGCCATTGTCAGGGTCACATGATCTCAGGAGAATGGAATCTTCCGAGACCTCTACCGCATATAAACTTCCTGGAACTTCTAGCGGTATGGAATGTTCAAACTCATTTCAGGGACCTGTGCATAAGCCGGACAGTTCTAATTCTGACAGACAATACGGTAGTGATGTCGTACATAAATCGACAAGGAGGCACGCACTCGCTGACGTTGAACAGGTTAACTTTCCAACTGTGGAACTGGTGCAATCGCGAGAACATCATTCCGATCGCCTCACACATCCCAGGAGTGGAGAACGTGATAGCGGACACTATCTCCGCGGATCTTCTCGCTACTAAGCCGAAGATACGACCTCCAGATAGACCTCTTCGCGTCATCTATGAACAACCGTCTGCCGAAGTTCTGCTCGAAGAAAAAGAAGGAGAAGGCGGTAGCTTGGGACGCGTTCTCAATTCCCTGGACAGGTCTGAAGGTGTACACGTTCCCTCCCTTCAAACTCATCCCACTAGTTCTCGGGAAGATTCGGGAGGACAGAGCATCGGTGATCCTCATCGCTCCGCACTGGCCCAGTCGGGCGTGGTTTCAGGACCTTCTTCCTCTATTGGTAGAGGAACCCTGGCAACTCCCGTGGTGCAAGGACCTAGTCTACCAGCCTGTGTCGGAGATACTCCACGAACATCCGGAGCACCTCAGATTGACCGCCTGGCCGTTATCGGCGAATCGGCCAGGGCAGCGGGTTTTCCGAACGAGCAGCCTCGCTTCTAGTGGAAAGTAGAAGAGCCTCCACCAGAAAGGTCTACTCTTCTAGACTAAACGCCTTTATAGAATGGTGCGAAGAGAGAGGGATAGTCCCAAGAGAAGCCTCTATTCCGTCTATAGCTGACTTCATCATCGACCTCTTCGACAAGGGAAAATCCTTATCTACTCTCCGAGGGTATAGATCAGCTATTGCTGCTATTCATCTAGGTTTTGGGGATGGATCATCAGTTTCCTCTGCTCCACAGTTGTCAGCTCTGTTGCGTTCTTTATCACTTAAGAGACCCATTTTCAGACCTTTAGTACCCTCTTGGAGTCTTCCTAAGGTTTTGCAGGCTCTCGTGAAACCTCCGTTCGAGCCTCTTCATTCAGCATCTATTCTAGATACAACGATCAAGACGTGTTTTCTCTTAGCGATAGCTTCAGGACAACGAGTAAGTTCATTACACGCTCTTTCAATAGCTAAAGGACACATAAGGTGGGAGAATGGAGGGGTCCGATTGATCCCCAATGCAAAGTTCATCGCCAAAAATCAATCGGAAACTTCAGGTCCGGTGGAAATTTTCCTGCGCCCCTTAACGAAGTTTTCTTCAATACAGGAAGATAAGGTGTGGTGCCCGGTAAGGGCTCTAAAGTGGTACTTGAATAAAGTTAAAAATGTACGAAATTCGGATCAACTCTTCGTGATTTCTAAGGTACCATTCTCCCCAGCGTCGAAGAGCACCATATCCAGATGGATAGTAGCAGCCATCAAAGCTGCAGGTTCTAGTGCCAGAGTTCCTGACACTAACCTCAGAGCCCACGATACAAGGGGCATTAGCTTCTCGTGGGCCCTTTTCCAAGGAGTCTCTGTTGAAGAGATATGCAGAGCAGCCTATTGGAAAAGTCAAAACTCATTCACCATTCACCACATATTACTTGAAGGATGTCTCCGCTGTTGAAGGCAATTTTTCCATTGTTCCTATCAGGGCGGCGGCATCATCCATAGTCAACTAAAGCTGTAGGGTTGTCCCTCCCCAGTACAATTTCGGTGCTGGTCGTATAGCAAAGTAGGCAAATATATAATTCTTTTGAAGTAAATCATAAAAATTATCACTAATTTTATTATTTACGATAAAGAATTATATATTTGCCTACAATCCCTCCCTCCATCCCCCGGTCCATTTACTACATGGATGTCTAGGTGGAACGAGTAAAGAGGAAGATAATAGCAAGATTTGTTGGCGGGTAGCCTATCGTAAGAGGGCGCCCTTTATGTTTGGCGGGGGGGTTATTAGATAGAAACAATAGGGCAAAATTTTTCTTGGGGTTATAGTATCGGTTGGCAAGCGATTCAAGGACGAATAGCAAAGTAGGCAAATATATAATTCTTTATCGTAAATAATAAAATTAGTGATAATTTTTATGGTTATCTTGCTTGCTCTGTATTTAGTTTGGTAAAATAAAACTATTAAAATTGTATTCAGGCCTTTTATTTCATGCACATAAGCCACAAAATTGTCAATCAAACAAGGGCTATTTATTGTACAATTGAAACAGACACTAATTTTTTTCAATGCCAGACAAAAAAAAAAATATTGTGGTTGTCTACATTTGATATCTAAATGATTTAGTGCATTGTAGCATGATTGGTAAGCATGTTTTGATGACATTGTTTTAGAACTTTCATATGTATATTTGATTTTGTGATGGATGTATTTCCAGGATACCGTGATCTTACATTTGTAAATGTGTGAAATGACGATTACGTTAATCCTCAGTCGTACTCATTACATTGAACGTTCCAATGAAATGTTTATGTTTCGTCACCTCTGTTCATGCCCCACCCATTTATATGATTGACATCATCTTTCTCATGCTGTTGCCTGGATACCATCATCACTCTCGTCATTCTTGTCTGAAATGAACAATCAGTTGTGCTTCTTGGTACAGTATAACATACTTTGTCATGATTTTTTGTGCATGTTGCATGTAAACATGTTGTTTGGAGTGCGTCTTGCTGTGGTAGAGGGCTACATAGGGGAGACCGGGGACAATTGTAACACTTTTTTCCAAATTTGACTTATCAACTTTATTATCACTAAATACTTGCTTAAAACCAAGTAAAATGAAATTTGGATATCTTAGCTCGACATACGAATAGGTTTGGGTTAAGTAAAACTACCTATTTTGAAGCCATTATCATTTCAAAACACGAGGTCGAGTGTTACAATTGCCCCTGAACCAGGGGCAAATTGTAACACGCTATGGGGGCAATTGTAACACATGAAATTGTAACATTTTGCTTTTCTTTAACAAAGCTACGCACTTGACAGATCCAAGATTTAAACAACATTAACCACCTAAGCTAATTATTATTAAACATGACAATGCTTGACTCAAGTTACATTATATTTTCCACTTGTTATATACATGGCATGGGATTATTGCAGAAGTTTACGTGCTCTGTATGGGCGATGACAGCGCGCTGAATTGTCCCGGGGCTAGGTACGGGGCAAAAGTATTTCCTAAACGGCATTGTTACTATTGCCCCTGTGGTGGGCTACCATATTTGGAGAGATTTTTTTCTATCTTAGCTTAGGTATTCATCGTTGAAACGTTAGCAAAATATGGCCTAAGAACATAATTTCTAAATATATAAAAATGACAGCCGTAGCTCATCCACATACATGTATTTGTCCAGAAGAAAAACAATGGGTAATGTGAAATATTACTTTCCTACTTAAAAAACGATTTTTTTTTTTTTTTTTTTTTTTTTTGCTGTAGAAAGTTCCACGAACCGTTAAATTTGCTAATACTCAAACAACATGTGGAGTGATGAAATGCGCATGCTCTGTACAAATTTCAAGTTTTTAGCGTGTTTTTGCTAGGGATGGGAGCCCCTGTTACTATTGCCCTGTGTTACATTTGTCCCCGGTCTCCCCTACTGTATATTAATTACATTTGTGTAACTAAAGACCATCTCAGGTGGTCCGCTGCAAGCCTACCGCATTGTTAGATTATTTACCAGATGTACTAATCCTCTCCTGTTTAGTCAATGGAAAGAAAATGAGGAGATCGTTATATTTGTTATGTAGTCCCTCTAAAGTGGTTGGCTTGCAGCTGACTATGGGCATTAGCTTTTAGTAGATCCCCCTCATCCATTGTACTTGCAGCTAGATGAGTTAAAAAAAGTAGTAAGTTAACACAGAGCAGTTCATCATTACCTAAAAATCTACTGTACAGGTGGAAAATTTCCTGTGATTAATTTTTCTTGCTGGGTGTAGTAATCTAGTGTCTGGACAGTTCAGGGCTAATGTCAACTTTAGCCCGGAACTAAATACTCAAAGGAAACCGAATAACTGAGAGATGAAATGTTTTCTTGTCCATTAATCTACGAGATTATCCCCCAACTAAATATATGACCGTATATTGTTCAATCTGCAATGTATTATGACCATGCATACATGTAGTTCAGTGTACTTTATTATTTGTTTTCATTTGCTTTGCTTTTTGTCCCCGCCGAACGAGTTCGAGCAGGGGACTGTGAAACGGGCTCCGTACGTGTTTGTGTGTGTGTCCGTCCATCCATCCGTCCGTCCGTCCGTCCGTCCGTGCGTCTGTATGTGATCAAAATCTTCAATTTGCTACTCCCTCACCGTTTTTCATCCGATTTCGATTCCGTTAGCTTTATATGATAGCACTAGGTGATGGCTTCAAAATATCTTCACAGAATTTTGACCTTTGACCTTTGACCCTGATTTTTTACCTATATTGTACATTGGTTACAAAATGCTACTCCTTCGCCATTTTTCATCCGATTTGGATTTTGTTTGCTTTATGATATAGCACTAGGTGAGGACTACAAAACTTCCTCTCGGAATTTTGACTATTGACCCCTTTGACCTTTGACCTTGATTCTTACTATATTGTACATTGGTTACAAAAAATGCTACTCCTTCGCCATTTTTCATCCGATTTCGATTTTGTTTTGCTTTATGAAATATAGCACTAAGGTGAGACTACAAAACTTCCTCACGGAGATTTTGACTTTTTGACCCCTTTGACCTTTTGACCTTGATTTTTGACCTATATGTACATTGTTACAAAAATGCTACTCCTTCGCTATTTTCATTCCAGATTTCAACTTTGTTAGCTTTATATGATACACATAGGTGATGGCTTCAAAACTTCTTCACAGAATTTTGACCTTTACCTTTGACCCTGATTTTTTTTACCTATATTGTACATTGGTTACAAAATGCTACTCCTTCGCCATTTTTCATCCGATTTGATTTTGTTTTGCTTTATGAGTATAGCACTAGGTGAGGACTACAAAACTTTCTCACGGGAATTTTGACTATTGACCCCTTTGACCTTTGACCTTGATTTTGGACCTATATTGTACATTGGTTACAAAATGCTACTCCTTCGCTATTTTTCATCCGATTTCATTTTGTTTGCTTTATATGATAGCACTAGGTGAGGACTACAAAACTTCCTCACGGAATTTTGACTATTGACCCCTTTGACCTTTTGACCTTGATTTTTGACCTATAATGTACATGGTTACAAAATGCTACTCTTCGCTATTTTTCAATCCGATTTCAATTTGTTTAGCTTATATGATAGCACTAGGTGATGGCTTCGAAACTTCTTCACAGAATTTTGACCTTTGACCTTGACCCTGATTTTTGACCTATATTGTACATTGGTTACAACAATGCTACTCCTTCGCCATTTTTCATCCATTTCGATTTTGTTTGCTTATGATATAGCACTAGGTGAGGACTACAAAACTTCTCTCAGGAATTTTGACTTTTTGACCCCTTGACCTTTGACCTTGATTTTTGACCTATATTGTACATTGGTTACAAATGCTTACTCCTTCGCTATTTTTCATCCGATTTCCAATTTTGTTTGCTTTATTGAATGGATAGCACTAGGTGAGGACTACAAAACTTCCTCACGGAATTTTGACTTTTGACCCCTTTGACCTTGATTTTTGACCTATATTGTACATAGGTTGTACAGGAATACAGAGAATTGACTTTTCGTTTTTATCTTTCTGATGCGATATAATGGGAATTTTATATTATTGGCGGGGACATATATTCCGCATCGCGTAATGTACTAATCCACTTGTTTATTTTATGTTGCACCTTAACATTAAGTACCCGACACATCTTTTGAAATATTCAAACCATTGCATTAATTTAAGTACTCAACACATCTAAAATATTCAATTTGTAATGAAGCATGTTGCCTTTTAGAGCGTGATGGTACACGAGAATGCAAGTATATTATAAGATTTTCTAAGTAGGTCATATTTTTTTTCCATTTTTTAAACTGCATTTCTTTGTCTTCGTAGCCTTCTCATGTGTGTCACATTCCATGTTATCCTACTATATTCTGCTACATTTAATATTTTTGAAATGGAAGTAGCATAGTTATTTTCATAAAATATGTGCATAATGATGTGGGAAAATGTTTTCAAATTAATTTATTTAATTTCTGCTAAATTTTGGTGGTAGCCCTTTTTATGTTGATGATTAGGATATTCAACCCCGCTGCCATATCAAACAGTAGAATAGAATTCTCTGACATGTTGTTTATATGTGTCTAGCAGATTTTTGTAAGATCTTCCGTTGCACTAATATTGCAGATTATATCTTCCTTTCAGATCCTGAGTCCGATACGCAAGGAGGGCAGACGCCTTTTGCTCAAAGTGACTCTGCTAGCGGCAACTACGGAACTGCAGGTTAGAATGATATATAGTCTTGTATGATGTGAACTAGGATTGACTTTGAAAAAGCACTGAGAGAATTATAAAGAGAGAGAGAGAACTAGAGGGGGATGTGAGAGAGACAGAAAGAGGTACACTCAAGGCAACACAGGGAGACTGAAGATAGAGAGTCAGTATACATGTAGGCCTATGAAGGCAACAGGCATACAATGTACTTTGAGCAGACACCCTCAAAGAGATAAAGAATTCTGAGCCAAAGTAAGAGGGAGAAAAAGACAGAAGAAAGTGAGAGAGAAGGAGAGAAAGAGAGAGAAGAAAAGACATAAGGAGAGAGAGAGAGAGAGAAATATTACAGGAAGAAAGACAGATAGGAAGGAGAGTATACATATAGTACAATAGTACATTTACTGAAATCAATATTTGATAAAACACAATTTACAGCTTTGAAATCAAACTCCAATGTCATTCTACCATTCTGCAACTTACATGTGTCTGCTTTACTTCTTGCATTATTAACAAAATAAATTTCTTTTTTTTTGGCTTGCACCAAACATGCACTAACAGAGCTACAAGATCCACCATATGGTAAAACATTTGCATGCATATACTCAAAACAGAGGGCCAAGAGAATTCATTTGTCTTAACTTATTACAAACTTATCATAATGTTTGAAAGTTAAGTACATTTACAGCTTGGGAAATCAGTATTAGATTAAATCATATGAAGCTCCCTTATGATTTGGAATAATAACAGTAAATATTTCCAAAGCTGTACATGTACTGTAGGCAATTCAAGACTTTATGTTTAATTCATCAGAGACCCCAACCCCTTCCTGTAATTGCTCTATTTGTGTCTCTTTCAAGGTGTTCGAGCCTGATAAAATATGTAATTCCATTACATTGTTCCTGTGCATGCTCCATCTTGATAGGAACTGTCACTGCTCCACTAAACTCACCTTCGCCAATAAACCTGTTTTCATTGACAAAAAAAACGAACAACAACAAAATCAAAACAAACAATGTTACACATACATTGTATATGTATGTATTTTGCATTTAGTTTGTGCACTGTGTTGAATTAAGCTTTACATGAGTAGAAAATAACAGATTCATGCAAACAATCAATAGATATATAATTAAAGTACATGGTTCACTTGGGATTAAATTCAATTTGTAAATTTACCTTATCAAGGACATTTAAATGTATTTGGTGGTGGTTCATGTAGGATTTGAATACATAATACATCGTACAAGTACATGTATGTTTCTCTCTTATTGGTGGTGGTTTGATAAGAAGATCATATTGCAGTGATAAGCCCACTTTTCCTCTCATTTTATTTCTCTCTTCTATCCTCCTGAATTTATCTCATTCTTGATTAAATTTGTCTGTCACTTTACCTTCTAAAATAAAGCATGAGCATGTTTACTCAATACAATTGTATCATGATAAAATCAAAGGAATTGTGGAGCTGTATTTTGATAGTCAAAGCTGTTACAGTTCCCAAAACTACATGAAAAACTTGGAAAAGACTTGAGGATCAATGTTACATCAGCAAATTCAGATGGTGATTTGTGGTGGTTCGGTAGAGTGCTGTACAATGTATGTAAAAAGAGTCTTGCCAACTCTTTTTATTAGGATTTAACATTGCAGTACAAAAGAAAATGTACCACGTTGATTCATACTGTGTACACGTACTGAAATAGAGTTGGTTAGATTTTTTTTCTATAAACGTAACTGTACCAAATTGTCATGAATCACCATCTAAATCGGCAATGTGTGGTTAAACCTTTAGTATCCTTCTACATAGAATTCTAAGAATATTACAGCTCAATTTTGTTTGCAATCATGTTCATTGTACAGTGATCAACTACATGTATATATACATGAATACTGTACATAATCATCGTACTCATGTTCCTATCTGATTGATTTCTTTTCTTTCTTTCTGGACCTGTTCCTATCTCCCATCAGGTCCTGGTCCAGGACTAGAATCCAATAACAGACTGGGCAATGTGGTCAGGAATGGCAGTAGTCCAACCTCAGGCAAGAACTAGATCAGTTCCAACCAAATATTATTAAGATTTTTGTTGTTGTTGTTATTGAGAAGCAGAAGAGTGTTGTTTTGAAGAATAACAACTAAGACCTTCTAAAATTCTCAGTAGACAATAACTTAAATGAGGTGGGGGCTTCACTCCAGCAATTGTTGCTGAAGCATGCATGCACATGTATGCCGTACAACCCTGAAATAAACCTCTTTTAAAAAGCTCTTCCTAAAACAAGGCCACTTTTGATTTATGCATCTGTTTTTCCCCCTGATACAAATCATGATAGCCAAGTATTTTTCCTTAAGTCATAATGGATTTTTTTCAACCAAGTAATATTTGACAATATACATGTGCATGCATTCAAGTCAAAATTGTTATCACAATATCATCTTTCCACTGCCTACATGTCCATACATGTACCTTTATATTTTGTAGAAAGTTATTGCTATAATCAATGTACATAATTTTTCCTTTCTTTAATCTTTATTATATAACTACACCTGGATGGTGTTACTACAGTGTACCCTTTTCAATTTCTTTCCTTTGTTATGTCTTAAGTATGATTTTAAATATCACATTTACCATAATGCTTATTGTATTCTTTTACCATTTTGATTATATTACATACTTACTCCAACATTGCAGCTGCATTTTACATGTACATAGAAATTCACAATCCATGATAAACCTGTTTTGAATTACATGTAAGGGGCCTACAAGAGGAACCCAAACTGCTTTTGTGCACACATATTTTAGATTTTAATAATTGGCTGGTGTTCGTTCCCAGGAGTTAAATGTACCAAATCTGTTTCTAAGGAGGAACCCATAGCCTTGTGAAAAATTAAGGGTTGCTGTTATTGCCAATACAAAGATTGATTGTTGGTGTAAATATTCATATTATGAATGAGAGCTCCATAAAAACTAAAAACAAAACAACAACAATGAGGAATTATTGGTTTTCGTTAATTTGACTTGTTTAAAGTAGACTTTAGATGATTATATACAGGGAGACACATAAGTCTTGTAAGATTTACGAAGCTCAGATTTAGAAGAAAAGGGAATATTGTTTCTGTCAATTCAGAGACAAAGTACATTGTAATGGGTCAAGTGTATTTAATATCACTAAAGGTAGATGCCTGGGTCTTGTAAGAAGGAAACCGGGTTGAAACGAAAATGAATTTTATTGGTGTCTATTTTGAGATAAATCATTGAAACCCTTACTTGTGTTTGTATGTTTTATATGGTTATAGAGAGACATCTGAGTTCAGTAACAAGGAAACCTGACACAGGAGAGCGTATCTTAGTGAGCAGTGATGATGAGACAGACATCGATATGCTGGATGATATTGAATCTACCAAAGAAGTTTATAGAACAAAGGTACAGTAATGTATGATTCCAGATAATTATCAGGGGTTTATATTTACTGTTAATCATAGCTGTTTATAATATCTACACCAACCTGCTCTACATGTATTTTTCAGGAAGTTATGCAAAGCAATTTTTAGGCTAAAGTTTAAGATAAAAAAAATGATGGGGTTAGTTTATTCAAACCTTTGAAGCGAGGATCTTTGTTGTGGCCTGGTAAAATAAGAAAATGTACATCGGACAGTTAATTTTCTTTTGTTAAAAACTGTCTTTCTGATTCTAATTGTTATTGAGTTTGCTATTTTCCTTCCCGGCGGTAATGAAAGGTATTCCATTGCGCTGTTGCATTTCTTTCTATAGATGGGGTAAGGGAGATATCTAACCATCACCCTTTAACATAAATGTCAATAAATCAATTTTTTAATGTATTGTAAATCTTTTTACTTCTGCAGACGGAGCTTTTCGTGAGTGATCTCTCAAGGAAGAAAGTCAACACACTGGAGAAGAAATACAACATGTATGCCTGGAATCTTATCACAGTGTCTGTCTTCTATGCTCTGCCAGTAGTTCAGCTTGTTATTACATATCAAGTGGTAAGATACTGTCACGAAAAAGGTGACTAAGAAGATTTTCCCCCAGCATCTTGTCAGGATGCCCCTTGCTGGTAGAATTCTTGGTCGGGTTAAAAAATTTAAGTCGTGGATCCGTTTGGGCAGCCGTATACTACCCCCAATTGACGTAGACACTACTAATTTAGTCCTTTTACAGTTTTAGTCCTTGGTCTACACGACCACACCATCTAGAAACCCCTCTAGACGACCAACCACCTAGCTGTGGAAACACCTCCAGGCGCCTTGTCTCTAGCTTGCTCCTGCATGCACCTTCAGATGACCACCGTTGTCGTGCACATCAGATACGCCGATCTGCATGGGCCAAGACCAACGACGACTCCAATCTGCCTTACACTGCAACACAAGCTCTCTACAAAACCCTGCAGTGTTCCCTCTGGATACCAGCTACCTAGCTGCTGGAACACCTCCAGATGATTTTTTCCCCTCTAGCTCCGCTCAGCTTGCCCTTCAGATGTCTACCACCGTTGTCACGCACCACTAGATACGCCGATCTGCCTTTGCCCCGACCACCGACAGCTCCAACCTGACCTTGCTTGCTCCTCAGAACGAAGAAATCTCTGCCCCTTGTTCCGTCAGCTCAGGTAACCACTTTCCTCCGTACAACGGAAACCTCTGTCATGGCATGTACCACCAGACGCCTCCTTGCCTGCTTGTACACTGCCAAACGGTTGATACCAGCATGCACTGCTTGCCCTTCCTTGATGCTGTGGTGGGGATTCAGCTCACCGTTGGTAGACTCCGATCACTACCAGACCAGCTCACTACCAGACGTCCAGCTCCACTACCAAACCAGCTCCACTCCACTACCAAGCCAGCTCACTACCAATCGTCGTCACCAGCAGCAGACTATCAAACGTAGTCTCCACCAGTAGACTACCAAACGTTGTCTCCTACCAGTAGACTACCAAACGTTGTCTCCTACCAGTAGACTACCAAACGTTGTCTCCTACCAGTAGTAGACTACCAAACGTCATCTCCACCAAGTCCCTGGTACTATACTGGTATCGTCGTCTCTTGGAACAACGACCCTAGTGGGTCGGAACCTAATTAAAGGTTCGTCCGGAGACACGACCTCAAGAGAAGTTGTTCTTGGTCTACGGCCTGAGACGAGAAATCCGTCACACGGGGTACCAAGTAACAACGGATCAGTTCTACTTCATTTGGTTCAGCACCCAACTTTATTGGTCCGAGTACTTTACAGTGCAATGAGCCGTAGGCTCTGTATTTCTTCAGACCCCAGCCTGAGTCCAAAGAAATTTACAAACATGTCCTACTTATGCATTATTTATGATTAATCAGTACCAGTTAAAACGATTGCAAAACGTCGTACAACGAAACACGTATATGAACATGATCGATTACAAAAGTGACGATTCCTACAATGTGTTGTTCCTTATGCATTACTCTAATTGATTATACTAAGATTAATTCAGTAACACATAATAATGTTCCGATTAAACTACAATAACGCAATTTACGTTAAAACACTATAACTACAACGAAATAGAAACATATTTCGTTACAAAACACAATGTATTGTTGGTTATTCAAGAGTTCTGCTAATTTATCATGATATCTTGAATACCCCCAGTGTCCACTAGTTCTGCCTTTTATGTGTGGAGCGTGAAATTGAAGGAGTATGCCGTGTTTGATAATGAACAACTAACTGCAATAAATTTTGTGCCCTATTTTATACAAGAAGACATCTATTGCAATCATAAGATACATGTACATGTAGATAAGATAGGTGCCTTTGATATACTTACATGTATATCTTAATTTACTCTCCGAGTGTTATTGTGGATGTTGTTGATTCTAGACATTTGATTTTTATTTTAAAACATTATTCATTTAGTCCCCGGATTGCCTGTACCCGCCTCAGCCATTTCTCCAAATGGACTGTAACATTGTATCATTCATCCAGCTCGCCATAGCTAATCTACATGTATGTACATGCAAATAATTTCTTTTTTGTTTTCTTCTTTTTTCTTCTTCCCAAATTTGCAGGTTACAAATGTTACTGGAAACCAGGATTCTTGCTATTATAACTTCCTATGTGCAAAGCCTTATGGATGGTTCAGGTAATATCCCCAGCATCTTGTACATAAGCAACACCTTTCAACTGTACTAAGAGGGCTCTCTTGCATATTGTACATGTATATCATATCTGAAATGGCAATTTTGTATACATGTACATGCTTTTGTTTGGTTCATGATATTGACAAAGAATGCAACCGAGATCTAATGAAACTTGTTTGTTGCTTTTAAGGTGTAACATAAATTCTTGGTACCGTTTCATTGACAATAATTGGTTTTCATACTCAAAGGTACATGTTTACATAATGTATGTACACAGGTGTTGTCTATAAGCATTGAAAGTACTAACATGGTTTCAAATGTTTTGATTCTTTCATTCTAGTGCCTTCAACAATGTGTTTAGTAACACTGGTTACATCATGCTTGGACTCCTCTTTCTTCTGCTTGTCTGGAGGAAAGAATATGTTCATAAGAAGAGGGTCAAGGCTGGCTATACAAATGAACTGGTGATAATTGCATTTTCTTTCATTGTCACATTTGTTGCCATATTATAATCATCTTCATAATTCATTGTTCATCAATATCATAATATCACAAACATCATTATTGTAAACCTCACTATTACATTATCTACCAATACTATTGAATGGTAGCACTGTAAAATCTGAAAACAACAACTCTAAACATCATTATCGTTATCATCATCATCATCATTATCCCCCAAAAATGTTGTTATCCCCCCCCCCCCCCCCCCATCGCTGTTAGAATCACCACCATCACAGGCACTGTTATTATGATCATCTTTACAATCATTCATTGAACACTAGAGAATTCCCAAAATAATCTGTAATATGATATTTAATAGAATTTAGTTGTATAGTTGGTTGTGTTTTGCATGTATTGTCAAGGAAGTAACTGAACAGGAAATTGTAGTTTGTAGCTTATGCTACCATACAATTTACTGTACAGACTGAATATGAGTATTTTATTACAATTGTATGTTTGTTTTTATTGTTTTGTGAAACAATATTCCTGATTACTTTGCTATCCTTATTACACCTGATGTATAGAAATTTCCAGGAATTTCATGATTCCCTCTAGGGTGCTTTAATAAAGATTCCTTGTACCTGTATTTCATTACATTTTCAGACTCATGGTATTCCCAAGCACTATGGTCTCCTGTATGCCTTGGGCTATGCTCTTATAATGGAAGGAGTTATGAGTGGTTCCTACCATGTATGTCCAAACAGGGCCAACTATCAGTTTGGTAAGTGCACAGTGGACGTATCGTAGTCTCGTGGTCTCAACACTGGACTGTCAATTCAAAGACCGTGGGTTCGATTCCCGCACCGGCACTTATGTCCCTTGAGCAAGGCATTTTATCTACATGCTTGACCCCACCCGAGGTGATAAAAATGGATACCTGTAGGATTGCAAATGCTATGTGGTTCGCTTTAGCATGTGTGGCGACCGGCTGGAATGCTCCCTCGGGGAGTGGAGATTGTGCACTGTAAAGTGCGGGATCAAAAAATGAATCCAATGACCGGGGTAATAATATACTGTAAGCGCTTTGATCTTAACAGGTAAAGCGCTTATAAGAAACCGGCATTATTATTATTATTATTAATAGTCTTCTTCTTAAATAGGTTTGCTTCCCTAGGGCAGGTCCACTCTCCAGAAACAATGTCCTTTCTCCACCCCCCCCCCTTTCTCTTTAGGTAGTCCTGCATTTATCTATATGTACTTCATCTTTGTAGGAGCAACACCATCAAAGTTTGTGGTTTACTTCATCTAAATTGTATGGTAAAACGCATGATAAATGATAGGAATCCCATTTTTTGTGCAATTTTATGAAAGGGGGGGGGGGTGGGTGGGGGAATGATAACTGATTCATTCCTTTGTTTGAACAATTAAATTTGAGAAATGTGAACTGTTGGCATGCCAATGTTAAATTGTGTTTTCTTAAAGCAAATCTGTCCTGTTGCATAATGTATACATTGAGATAATATCATATCATAGTCAATTCAGTTTGGTCAAACAAATTTATCTTATAACCCTCAACAATCCTATATTTATGTACTATAGATACTGCTTACATGTACATGATCGCCTGTCTGGGGATGTTGAAGATGTATCAGCAGAGACATCCAGATATCAACGCTAACTCCTACAAATCATTCGCCTTGTTTGCTCTTATCCTCTTCATTGGCTTCCTGGGGCTGGTAAGCAGTGGTGATGAGGATAATGATGATGATGATGGTGGTGATGGTGATGGTGGTGGTGAAGAAGATGAGGATGATGATGTTGGTAGTGATGATGATGATGAGGTTGATGATGATGGTGATGATGATGCTGATGAGGAGGAAGATGGTGATGATGGTGGTGGTGGTGGTGATGACGATGATGATGATGATGATGATGATGATGATGATGATGATGATGATGATGATGATGGTGAGGTTGATAAAAATTATGGTGATTATGGATGGTACGTGTAGAAGTGATAATATAGGATACAGGTAAATCTTGATGATATTAATAATAATGATAATTTCTCCAACATCTGAATGCCAACTTCAACAAATCATTATTCTCATTTGCTGTCATCCTCAACATTGGCTTCCTGTGGCTGGTAAGAGATGATGATGAAGATGATTGTTGTTGTTGTTGAAAATGACTGTGGTGGAGGATGTGGTAAATAGTAATGTTGATGAATTCTCCGGTGGTCTAGCGGTTATGACGGTGGTCTAGCAATCCACAGGTCGTGGGTTCGAATCCCGCCCGGGCAGCCTATGATTTTTTTCATAGCTGTCTGGTTCCAATATTTATCACACAGCAGTTGCGTGTCTTTCTGCAAATTTGCATGGTTTCTACCGTTGGAGACAAATGAATAAATTAATTGTCAATTCATTGTGACATTGTTGCCAAGAATATTGCGACTGTTTACGATGAAGATGATAAAGAGGATGGAGATGTTGATGATGATTGAGTTGCGAAAAAAGGCAGAATTTTTAACACTGAGATAGAGCGCGTTTTCTGTTCTGATCAACTAAAGCAAAACCTACAGGTGTATCGATAGCTCTGGATTCTTACATGTACATACATTTATTTGGAAGGGCGCCATCGGGAGTTCCGGTTAGTCCAAGGCTATCATTAATGAGGGGAAACCCCCTTCCCTCTTTCATCTATCAAGCAGGGAAGTTGGACATAACCTCATTGCCACTAATGTGATAGTTCCTATAACCACTCTCGTGTACCCCTTGGATCTAACCAGGTTGCCTAATGAATGTTACGTAAATAACTTCTCATGACCATGACATGCTCTTGTTTTTGTTTTTCTGCTGGCTGAATGTTGCGTGCAAGCCCAGGCTGTTGGTATGGTACAGAAACATCTACTAAATAGTTGAGTCATGCCCTTTACAGAAAAACATGTGATATCAAACTTAAAGAGAAGGTCTGAATTAGGGTACATGGCACTTACATGTACATGTACATTTTGTATGTCCTTGAGCATGCATTCAAGCTACATTTGCTTCCCTTTACCTAGGTGTAAATAGGTAGGCCCTACCTCTTATGTGCTTTAAACTTGGCCGCTTAGTTACAGACTGGGGTAATAATGTGTGAAGCATCCTGTAAAGCGCCTTGAGCATTATTCCTCACGGACCTGAGCGCTATATAATGTACATGTACGTATACATATAAGAAGCTGCAGTGCTTAAAATTGTATATGATTTTGTTCTGCAAGTGCTGTGAAATATGTAGTTTACTATGAAGAGCGCACTAATTGCTACATGTACATGTATATTTTACCATTATCATTATTATTGGCATGGACCAGGAATTTTAGCTTAATTACATAATTCTGAGGTTTTTTTTTAGAAGGTTACATCTGCAGTTGAGGCCAAAAGTTAACATACACCTGGTAAGAAAACTTATAAACACATTTTTTACCCTCCTAAGAACATTGGCCATCATTTCTTTTGATAAATATGGTTAGGTATCATATGTACTTTGTTTTCAGAGAGTATGTTTTAATTCAAGATATTTAGAAACAAATGTTTGGTTGATCTTCCTTCAGTTTGGATAAATTCAATGGGTCAAAAGTTTACATACACTAACCAAAATTTGTGATGGTGCTGCCTGTATTTTGCTTTATTTTTCATTCTTTCACTTGTTGAAGTTGTCAACAAGCTTTCTATACTATATACTCCTGAGATTATTGTCCTCCAGTAACATTGCAAACATTAAAGTCCCATTTGCAGGTTTCTTTGGGCGAATACCATTTTTGGGGTCTGACCATGTGTACAGGGATCTGGTCTAAACATGTGACAACCCCTCCTTCAGCCTCCTTTTCTTTGTTTACCCACTCTAAAAACTAATCTAAATGGATGTCTGGGTTATTGTGGCAATTAAAGAATCAATTTTAATATGGTTCCAACATTAAGGCTGGCATATTGATACGATGCTGCATACTCCAACATCACTTTTACAATAAATATGGTTTATCAATGTGGTTTATACATTGTTCGTGTTGTGTGATGTTGGAGCATGTATCATCATATCAATATGCCAGCCTGAAAGTTGGAACCATATTAGAATTGAGTCTTTAATCATCATAATAACCCAAACATTAATTTGAATTGGTTTATAGTAGGTGAAAGAGAGAAAAGGGGAGATTACGGAGTGGTTGTCACATCATGGATTCGTCTAGACCAGATCCCTGTACAAACCATATGGGAAGACCCCAAAAATAATATTCGCCCAAAGAAAGTTGTAAATGGGACTGAATAATTGCAATCTTGCTGGAGAACTTAGAACTTAGTTCCTCCTGCACTTGTTAGTGCATTGGGCAGCAAGCCGTCTCCATCTAGTTCGGTCCTGGGCAGCCTCTTCCACCTCATTAGGGTTCAGATGTAAATCCCGGGCTTGCAGGTCCTTCTCAAAAGTCCGACGCCAAGTGTGTTTAGGGCAACCTCTCTTTCTCTTCCTATTTGGACGCCAGGACATTGCGGTTTTAGGGGCAGATGATGATGGCATTCATAGGACATGTCCTGCAAACCTCATTCTCCTTTCCTCTATTTCCTGACTGAGAGGTTTAGTTCCCGTTTGATCGTATACTGATATGTTAGTGATGCGATCCTTGTAGGTAACTTTTAAGATTTTGCGGAGACAGCGCTGTTGGAAGGCATCCAGTTTCTTCTTTAATTTGACAGTCATTTTCCATGTCTCACTAGCATAGAGGGCAGTTAGGAGAACTATGGTGCGGAGGAATAAACAAGTTTATTCTTGCTGGAGGAATAAACAATAATCTCAGGAGAAGTATATAGAAAGCTCGTTGACAGCTTTAACAAGTGAAAAAATGAAAAATAAAGCAAGATACAGGCAGAATCATCACCAATTTTGGTTAGTGTACATGTATGTAAACTTTTGACCCATTGAATTTATCCAAACTGGAGGAAGATCAACCAAACATTTGTTTCTAAATATCTTGAATTAAAACATACTCTCTGAAAACAAAGTAAATACCATACCCTACCATCTTCATCAAAATAAATGATGCCCAATGTTCTTATGGTGGTAAAAATGTTAGTTATATGTTTTCGTATCAGGTGTATGTAAATTTTTGGCCTCAGCTGTATATAGTCATTTTTCCAATGAGATAATGGAAGGTCTATTTTGTCTAAATGGGATTTTACACTATTCCCTGTTAGTGTATCTGATATCAGACTACTCTGCAAAGTTAGTCAATGGGTTAAAAACCATCAGGAAGCACGAAGCCCTGATTAAGTTCCTGATTGAATTCAGATTCTAGATGTCTAATCTGGGTTTCGGTCCTCTCACATGTTGCATGCTACTAAAGAATTACTGGACCCTAATTGCATTTCTTGTTTTGTGGAAGATATTTAATCAAATAGAACGCATGCCAGCATCGTTGGTAACTCATTATGGACAAAAGAAAGCTTAATACTTTGTAATCTCATATCACTCTTATCTTTAGGTGCTAGATTGTACATGTTTGTGTATATAGGTAGGTTTGACAGTTTGCAGATATGCTGCAAGAATTTAAAGGAGAATGAAACCCTAGGATTCAGTTGAATTGTATGAAACAAAAAAATCAAAGAAACAGATTAAAGAAAGTTTGAGAACAATTGAATAAATAATAAGAAAGTTATGTGCCTGTGAATGTTGTGATCAGTAACGCTATGGAGATCCTCACACTGACAACAGGCCCAAGATGTGTGATGTCACACATGAACAACTCTCCCATATGACTTACAAAAAAATACCAAAAATTCTTTTTTTTTCCTCATTCTAATTGTAGTACAGACTCTTCACACCTGATTATATTTTGTGAACTTGTATTACATGTCCTCCCAAGAAAAGAATCTCAGATCTTTTAACGGAATTAATAAAAAAAGACAATTTTAGTGAAATATGTACAAAAGTAATGGGGAAGTTGTTCATGTATGACATCACACATCTTGGGCCTGTTGCCAATTTGAGGATCCCCATTATAGCAGTAGTGATCACAACATTCAAGTGTTCATAACTTTCTCATTATTAATTCATTTTTTCTCAAATTTTCATTGATCAGCTTCTTTGATTTCCCTGTTTTTGTACAATTTAATGAATTCCTAGGGTTTCCTTCCCCTTTAATGATATTGTTAAAAAAGTTCCATACAGGATTGATCAAGTTGTAGGATTGTACAACCGATAGGTGCAGGGCACGTCATTCTAAGGCAGAACATCAGAGACTTAAGGGCAAAAAACATCTTTATGTATGATCCTGGAAACCTGATTCTCAGTAGTCCCACAAGTGTATCTTTATGTAGTTCTAAGACACAAGGATGTAGATTACCTCAACTCCAATAGACTCAAGAGCACTGCATGTTATCAACACTTTAACCCTCATTTCCTAAGGATGCTAACCTGTTAATTTAATGTGCCACTAATCTGAAGTACCCAGGTACAAGAAGCTCTTTACGACTTACCAATTATCCTATTACTGTTTGGCTTGCACATTGAGTCTCTTGCGTGCATTGTGTACATTAAAAACATGGCTATCCTTTACGTGCCTAATTCCATTTTTACCTGGGATATTTTTCAAGGGAGATACATTTTTGTATACTAGAATTATAACTTTGTTATGTCCCATTTGACTTGCTCTACAAAGTATGCTGCTCTTATACAAAACTCTATGGGATTTACAAGCCTGAACCCATTTTGATCAAAGAATAGGATATATCAGGAGCAAAAACTAAAAATTGTTGTTGTTGTTGTTTTTAAATTTTACGGCGCTTTCATTCATTATATGAATATTTACGCCTTCTCATTTGCGTTTTTTTTTTTTCCTTTCTTTCTAAGAAGCCTATATGGAAATATTCAATGTACATGTATTTTAGATAATGAGCAGATTCATTAGAGACGGAATTCACATTTCGATGAGGAGCTTACTGGTATAATATTTTATTAATTTAAGTCACGCACTAGTCAGAAGTGATAATTCATATTTTCAGGGGTCAAAGAGAGTTTGAATAGCATATTACATTGAATGTGTTGGTGATGGTGTGTGGTCTTCATTAGCAAAATGGAAATAGTGCAAGACATTTAATTAGGAAATAATTGGCTTATTTTTTATACAAACAGGATGTCTGTCTTTGATAAAGATACTTTGGGAATTAGAGAGATACACAATCATGTACATGTAGTCAAACATTAAATTAGAAAGCATATAAATGAAGCAATCATGCTATTTTTAAACATCTATCAATTAATTCATCGTTAACTAGCATACAAGACAAACAAGAATATAAGTATGCCAAAGCCTTGCTTAATTAGGATTCCTGTAACTTGTCTTTTCTCAATCCATGATTCATTATATGTAGCAAACAAATGTTTCTGGGTACCTTAAAAGACATGTAGGTTAGGGTTGTGATAGAGCTTTATAAATGTTAGGGTGAGGGTTATAGGGCTGGATATGCATTATACAGTCTGTGTAAAAAAAAAATGGTACAGTCAAAAATTTTTTATTTAGGTGGGAAATATTTTCAAATAATGTGTGTAGGCCTATGTGTTACCAAAATAAAGCCAAAAGATTTTCCGTGCTGATGCGCTTTGTTCTGTATAATTTGCTTTCGTAAAACAAAAGTTATGCTAAATTTTGTGCGATGAGGAACAAATCGAAATTGAGCATTTAATGGCCATTATGCGAAACCTATACACAAAGGCATGGGACGGCGTGCGAAAAATGAATTTGTCTTGATTGTAGAAAACTAGTCATATCTCAAAAACTGCAACAACAAATTTGATGAAAAAAATTGCAGAAAAAAGTCTGATTTTCCTGCTTTACAAAAATATCAAACAATACCAGGTTGTGATTAATCTTGATACTATAAAAAAATGAGGGGTTTACTGAATAGTTAGTTGTTGGGAGCATGGGAAACCCAGGAAACATTCATAAATCCCCCTCCAAGATGTAACAAAGTGGTTCCTAACAATTACCATTAATATCCTGCCCTAGATTTGCCACCATCAATAGTCAGCAGTTAATGAAGAAGTGCTACAAATATAATACTTTTGTATATGTATGATTTCAATACTTAGATTTTAATTAACTCTACAAACTGGCTTACCTTGCAAATGTGTTATTCCTCCATGCGGATTTCAGTCCATTTTATGAGAACTAAAGCAGCTAGACTCTAACATCTCCAAGGTGATACATCATTTATTGAAATGTAACATTTGTTTAATGTTATAAACTGTAGAGATGTTTTGTTTCAAAGTTGTGAATGGAAAAAAGCTGACAATTAATAATCTTCTCTTAATGTCTCACACATGTTCCTTGTTTGAATTAAAGAGTTTAAAAGATAGGAGGCATTAAGCGAGGGTTAAGGAGCAATTACTGTAATTAATTATGTTCAAAGCTTCAAGGGTTTACTTCAGGAAATCTACTTAAACTAATAATCCACACATGCTGTTCCCTGTCTCTCAATGATGTGGAAATCTCAGATTTAACTTCACAGAGAGCTCATATTTTTAGCCAAGTCTGGTTCTTTTTTCTTTTTACATTGATGCCCTGAAGATATCCTTTCAGGGCAGAATTTCCAGAATTCCTTTCCTGAGTTCATCTATTTAAATACTCCAAGCCAACGAGGATTTAATTGTAGGATCAGTGTTAAACTCTGTGGCAATTGATGTTTATTATGACTGAGCAATTATAAAAGATATTTTCTGATTCGAAAAGCATGTTTGTTAACTTGTCTACATACTTTAAATAGGAACTGCTGAAATGCTTATCCAATAAGAGAGAGCTAGGGGATTAAAACAGAGTAAAAAAGAGTTTGAGCTTTCGATCCTAGCAGGATCTTTGTCGGAGACAAAATACAAAATGACCAATGACTAGTCTACATACTAATTGCTTTTAGAAGCATCTTTTGTAGTTTTAGATTAAACTTTTTGAGAAGCAACATCTAAAGTCAATGTTTTCAATATTTGCATGACACTCAAAACCTACACTTTACAGACCAAAATATTTCTTAACGTTTAGTTCCACTGGGTGTATTCTTATCACATCACGAATCACAGACTTCCACAGGTGCGGCAGTGTGATTTTTATCACTGGCAAGATGTTACTGATATACTGCGATGCTGTTCTTTCTAGAGGAATTGGGAACGGAATGAACGGAAGATGTATTTTGAGGGTAAGGTTGGGTATAGCATACAATGTACAGTCTGTGTAAAAAAAAATGGTACAGTCGGAAAAAGAATATTTAGGTGTGAAATATTTTGAAATAATGTGTGTATGTGGTACCAAAATAAAGCCAAATAATTTTCCTTGCCGATGCGCTTTGTTCTGTATAATTTGCTTTCGTAAAACAAATGTTATGCTAAATTTTGTTCGACGAGGAACAAATCGAAATTGAGTACTTCATGTTCATTATGCAAAACCTATACACAAAGGCATGGGATGGCGTGCCCAAAAATGGAATTGATTTTTCTTGATTGTAGAAAACTAGTCATATTTCAAAAATTACCACACCAAATGTGATGAAAAAAATCGCAGGTGAAAGCCTGATCTTCCTGCTTTTTGAAAATACCAAACAATAGCAGGCTGTGATTAATCTTCATACTATAAAAAAATGTTTTCCACTTGTACCATTTTATTTGGCACAGACTGTATATGTATACATGTATTTACTGTAAAAGAAGCCTACATGTCAGCATTACTCTGACTTTCTGTAGATGAATGCTGTACCTATTGCAGAGAAGATGATAAATATCAGAAAAAGGCAAGATGAAATAAAGAATTGCATTACATACAATTGAAATTTGTCTTCTGTTTGCAGTTTTATGGTGAAAAAATACAACTGTGCCTTTTCAATTACCGTTATTAATAATACATATAGTCACTGCAATAAAGGTAGCAAAATATGTTTCCTTCTCTTAAACATGGAACACAAAAAATAATTTGATTTGACTCGCTAATTCAATTGTCCCCTTTTACATACTGAAGATGTTGTGGGTAAACACAAAGTTTTTTTTAGTAACGAGCAGCTCTCAAACAAAATCATGAATATTCTTAATTCTTTGTTGTGTTTTTTATTTTTAATTTTTTTATCTTACCCTAAAAATTCTAATAATTTTCGATCTCACACCTTTTTCCTGATCACTTTGTTTGCTTTTACTGCTCAAATTGTTTAAACCTACATTCTGCCACAGTGCCAGAGTAAATTTTCTATGTCTAACAAATTTTTTAAATACTTTAATAACAAATATTTAATGACTATTACTAAGTTTTTTGTTTTTTTTTTAACGTTGCAGATCTATTTTGGACACTCTCTGCTTCCGAGTACAATTTTGTGTGTGACTGATTAGTCCGGCACATATTCATATTGAAAATATATTTTCAAATTTCTGGGAGAGGATTTGTGGTAACATGAATGTAATTAGGATGGAGCTAATTGCAGAATTAACCAAGTTTCTGCTCATTTACTAGGATACTGCCACCACAACTCAATTATCTTGGAAACATTTGTAGACCCCATATCTTGAAATAATCATCGGCTACTGATCCCTCTCTATTACTCTGTACTATATTTAACCTCTGCTTGTGGTGTTGGTTGAAAATGATCTGCAGTCGAGACTGGGCCTTTCAAGGTTGTGTGAACTCAATGGCTGATATGAAGATATTGTTGATCTGGTAGCTTTTGGTTTCTTGAAGAGTTAGTTTAAGACTACATGTAACTGTATTTTATTTTTATTGTTTCTAAAAGCATAGCGTTTAAATTACCCGTCTGAAAATAATGAAAAACATGAATGATTATAATTGAAATGAGTTTGCAAAGTAGTTTCACAGACAAGATGTAAAAGGCAAGCTTTTAAAGGTTGATCCTCCTAGATTCTTTAGGTTTCATCTTCATTTTTAATTTTTACTGAAATCCTTATCAATATTATTTCTGTTCTCTCTCTTCTCTTACAATTTTTCATTTATTTTTTCTTAGGAGATGTAATTTAACTTTTTACTCGATCCATCTTTGTTTTGTTATGAGAATTTTATTATTTGCTTTCTCTTTGATCTTTTTTGCTTATATTTCTAATCTTAATTGATTGTAATTTTCTCTCTAAGATCTCTATCATTTCGCTTTCCATTCTCTTCTTTTATCTCATCACGACCTACAAAAATGTATTATCAATGATATTTTAAAAGATTACTCTAGAGATTTCTTGAAAATAGACCCTAAATAAGGAAAGATCATAGGTTGTCTGGGAGACTTATTTTAGGGTTTCATGTAGCGTGAGTATGAATCAGTAGCTTCCGTGACTGTATGGTGCCGCTCATGAAGATAGTCAACAACTGACTCCTGACAGCAAGCAATGACATACACACCTTTTCTCATGTGAATTTAATCTTAAATTCAAGGGGATAGGACATTTTAAAGTGCCCCCCCCCCTCACCAAACAAAGAATTTTGCTCTGTATGCTTAAAACCTGCTGGAAATATGAGTATTTAAGGACTGAACTACCCAATTTTACCAACATCATTATGAAATAACAATTGAATGTAATTTTTTTAAGGTCGGCCCTCAGTATCATTGATGAAATTTACTCTGACGCTAATTCTTGAAAGGAGAACAAATATAGTTTTAAAAGATATCCCCAATCACTTTTATTGCAATGGTTACTCCATGTTTATACTCATTCATCATTTAAACTTCAATACTTTTTGAGTTCATAGTTTACATTTTGAGACATATTTGCAGCCGTGCCCCCTGTATCTGTTTAGTTTTGAGATTGCCTACATGTAAAATAGAATGAAAATATGATTTTAAAAAAATGCTAACAAAACCGTATTGTCCGAACAAAGGTTAACGGAAATTCATTTTGCCTAATTGATCGTGGGCCCGGCAGCCGCTGAGCAGTGCCAGATCGACATTGCTCTAACCGTTTCTTGTTGAATGCCAAACATGGTAGCAGCAACTTCCATTTTTTATGCCGTGGCCAGGGATTGAAACCCACAACCTCACAATTATGAGCAGACCTACCAAGTCTCTCGCCCCCAGCATGAGACTCGCGCCTCAGCACCTCATCTCCCGCTCACCCGCCCAGCCCTCGTAATCTCACGCCTCAGAAAAATACTGGAGAAAATATCGAATACTATAAATTTTTACTATTTTGGGGCCTAAAAAACTCTGAAAATCGGCAGTCTTGTCGCGCAACAAACACTGCGAGTGCAGTGTTTCATGCAGGCGATCGTTAAATGCAAGATAGCTTACTACATGTTACATATGTAGCGTACGTGTGTGCCTCCTTTGTGTACTAGTTAGTACGGCGCGCGCACATGTGGTAACGCGCGCCGTGTGCGCACTGCTTCCAAAGACGATGCTGAAGATCTCACGCCCAGCCACTCTCTGAGCTTGGCATCTCTGTATGAGATGGACGCTCTATCCTCTGAGCCTACACATTGGATGATTCTTTAGATGTGAAATGAAAAATCCCATACATGTGAAGAGTTTCATTCCAAAAGGGACTAAATCCACTTTTGATGAAAATTGGGTTAATGATATCAGGACATTGTTCAGGTACGTACCAATCTGTGAGCAAAACAACTTACCTGAATTTTGATTGCAACTTCCAGAAATTGCGACTTTTAATTTCAATTTTTTTTCAGAGACGCCTGTACGAAATCTGGCAAAGAAATGCCATTTACTCTGAAGCTACAAAAGTGGATTAAGTCCCTTTTTGAATCAAGCTCTTCATGTATCTAGATCATGTACATTGTAGGTACCTGGTAAAGCAGCAGTTGCAGACAGACTCTAGTGGGGGGATTCGGCATGATGCCAGATCCTGGGAGTCAAAACCGCAAGAAATGGGAGGATTTCTAGCTGTATGCCAAGCATAATGGCAATTCAATTTGAGGTTTGAGAGATGGGTATCTAATATTGGTCCATGGAGAGTCGGTGAGATACATGATAATTATTGAACTTGGGGTTGATGAGTGTGTCTCTTGTAAAAGATGTGTAAAGGATATAAATATCATCTGCAATGGGCTACAACAGTAAAGATTTAAATCCTCAGTTAAAGCCACACTTGCTCTCAAAAGACAAATTCATAATGGGGTAGGAAGGTAGGGATTTACACCTTTTTTTAATTTTTTAATTTTTAATTTTTTAAAAATTATTCTTCCATCTCATTTCTAGTCATATGCCAAATTAAATAACAAATGAATTCAAATCAAGGTTTTGGAGATTAATGTCTAATTGGTCAAGGGAGAGGTTATTATTGCTTAATACATGTATGGAATCTTTGCTAAAATGGATTCCGCCCCCCCCCCCTCCTTTTTTTTCTTTTTTTTTCAAGAACCAGAGTTTCAAGATGAACCCATGTAGCAAAGCTCTGGAAAATGAGGTTTAGGCAGATAGCTTGACTCCTCAAAGAGCATTGCAGACTAACTAACTAGATATAATTACAATTTTAGCTGGTAAAGGCAAATTTTTTTGTTATTTTTATGGTAGTTGGTAGGGATGTAAAACACATACATGTATGAACAAATGATGTTTTCAGACAACAATGTATAGATCTTATTTCATATTTTTATTATTTCTCATTCTGTAGCATTTCTTCTCATCATTATTTACAATAAATTACATGAATACAAATCTACAAAGATATATGGAATCATTTTAGACTCATCTTATCCTTTTTACATGTGACCTCACAACATTCTTCCAAATTACTTCTAAATATAAAATATGCTCAGTGTTACTGAAACATTGTGAGACTTTTTGAACCATTAACTTTTCATATGCCTGTAGGTCCTACATGTACATTTTGTATTCATCCACAAAATGAAGAACATATTTTTAAGTTAGACAGATTTTTACACAAAAATTGATCCATCTATTGATTTAAGCATCATCAGCCTTTCAATTTCTTTGCTTAGAATTTTTATTGATTGACTCATTATTTAGCACTATATAAATTAATTTATGGCATCGTAAGAATAAGATGCACATTTTTATTTATAATTGCCCAGATGGCAGAACCATATCGGCTTTCTGTGTACTTCATTCCAATACCAGTCAAGTACAGTCTGTGTTTTAAAAAAAAATGGTGCAAGTGGAAAACATTTTTTATAGTGTGTAGATTGATCACAACCTGGTATTGTTTGGTATTTTCATGAAGCAGGAAAATCAAACTTTCTTCTGCAATTTTTCCATCACATTTGGTGTTATAATTTTTGAGATATGACTAGTTTTCTACAATCAAGAAAAATCCCTTTTTTGCATGCCGTCCCATGCCTTTGTGTAGGTTTTGCATAATGGCCATGAATTCAGCACTCCGGAACAATAGAAGTGCGTAATTTCAATTTGTTCCTCCTTTTTGTTTTATGAAAGCAAATTATACAGAACAAAGTGCATCAGCAAGGAAATCTTTTGGCTTTAATTTTGTACTGCATACACTCATTATTTGAAAAGATTTCACACTTAAATCATTTTTTCCCCAACTGTACCATTTTTTTTTTTACACAGACTATAGATTCCTTTCATTACATATTTATTTTACTGTACTTGTGACTTTTTATGCAATTGAAAGAAATTTGAATTTGTTGTAAAGACTCATAATTACTTCAAAAAATATATGAAAAAGATAAGCTGTAATTTAGATTAAAATATGACTGTGCATGTACTTGTGTACCTCACTGAAATACAGGATGTTTTTTATCATTAATTACAATAAAAATTTTCATGCTCAAGACCCAAGTACTATTAGTGAATTGTCTCGATTTTCTAACATTTACTATTCTTTCAAAACGATTTATGGTATTCCAGAGGGCTTAGCCTTGCTTCAATTCAAATTATAGTTATAAATCAGATCGATTTGAGCTTTAGTAAAAAAATGAAATAATTTTATTGTATCAATTTTGTTTTCTACATCTCTTCTGAGATGTTCCACCAAAGGACAAGTCCACAGGCCAGATTAATTTCCTGTATTGAGAACTCACTACATGTGTTTACTCATACACGGGATTGCTCTCTGGGTATTTACTGCAACAAGACACTGCTTTGTTCCATTTCTTTATATAATTATTTACAATTTGTACACTGGATATAAAATATATACAAGTACATTTTGTACTCTGTCCTGACAAGGATGTCATATTTCAGCCTGACCAACTGACGTGTGTTGGCCTGAGACCATCCTGGTTATCTTGATAAATTACAGATCTTTTATATCTCAGCTGCAGGATTGCAGAATTCTATTGTTGCCGAAGATCTTATCAAGTATGTACTGATGAAAGCATGGTCTTTGCACATCCACAGATTTGAACAGTTCAATTGTTCAGCTTTAAAACCATTGCAGCGATATCATGCTTTGGGCAAGAAATATGTTCTGGCCATATCAAAGTCACTAGTGGCATCCTTGTCACGGGAGTTTTTGATTCTCATCATATGGTTGCTTACAGTTTTTGGAAGAGAACGAATGACGCTCCGTGGCGGATGCGTTGTCGTCTTTGCAGCTGAAAAGGGAGACATTTTCCGTCCTCCGTATAAGGAATGCTCAGTGTATTCAGAACTTGATATGGAGTATGAGCGTGCATAGTAGCTCTGCTGCGTGGCAATATCGTTTGGTTTCCTTGCGGCCGTCTTAATGGCCTTCATGGCAATGTCATGCTCAGGTACTGTTGGAGGGATATCAATGATGAACGCATCCTTGGCGGAGGCACTGTTTGCATTATTCGCATGAACGCATCGCTTGGCAACGTGTGCCGTGGTAATATCTGGTTTTCTTGCATGCTGCAATGGCTGTACTGTCTTTGGGAGTAGTGCCTGTGTTCGAGGGCTCGGTGGAACCCTGTTGTTCGGTGAAGCTATTTTAGGTAGCGCCCTCTCCTTGACCGGTGGCCCTGGTTTGCTGTACTGGTGCTCTTTCTTATTGGGATTCATTGATCCAGAGAGGCGGGCTGATGCAGGTGTCTTTGGATTCCCGTGGATCTCGCACATCTGTTGCTGACGCACCCGTCTGACTGTTGCAGCGGCTCCTATAACGGCTCTTCTTGTCTGAAGGCACTTACGCTGGCAGCACAGTGCCAGCAGCATTACAAGGATGAGAGCAACGACCACTCCGCCAAGGATAATCGCGACCATGGTCACTGGGAGTCCGGTCTCGTTGAGGGACAGGGGGCGTGTCCGTACTTCAACGCACTGGTCACGTAGGACTGCATTGGTCTGAGTATGGTTGACAAGGATGGTGCTCACACAGACAGTGTACTGAGAATCAGGTTCCAGGTCCTGCAAAACACAAAATAGGGAAATTAATTATCAGTATAATTTCTATATATTTTGTTTGTATCCGTCTGTTGTTTTAGGGACGTAAATTATTACTGATGTTCATAGGTCAAGCATTTAGGGTCTGTGAAGTTGGAAAAATATATCATGCAATTACATGGAAAGAAACCACTTATTTCCCAAGCATATTGAACTTTAAAAAAACAATGAAAATGAAGGGACTATTTGATTAACTTTGAAAAACAGAAAAAGTTTCAATATGAAAAGGATTATCACTATACATGAATGCAATAATTTAATTGTGGTTTTAAAAAAATACCCAAAGAGGCCTTGGAAGACTGATAATTCTTTTCCATGTATATGATCTAAAAATTACAATCACTGAAAATAAGGAGCTGTGTGCATATGATTCACAAATCTCATTATAGATAGTGGCAAGTAAGGGATGAAACCTATTATACCATGATACATAATGATTGCTGGGTAATAAGAATAGTGGTGCCTGAGGGTAGTGAATTAAGAACCCCAAGAGAAAGTATGATATGATGATACAAAACAGACAGAGATAGATGGGTAGAGGTTGGGTGAAAGTCAACGGGAAGCTGCCAGAGAATCAAATGATGAAAGTTATGATTAGCAAATGTGATGAAGATTCATATGTTAATGATAAGTCAATAGAGAAACACGTGTTTTCTGGACGAAGACATAAGGACGCTCTCTCTCTTTAATATTGATATGAGCTTAGGCCTTTCTAGCACTCAGGTTTATAATGATGCTTCTGTGGTAAGATGACAAGCTGAAGGGAGATCAAGGAAGAGGGATGCACTAGTATAATGGGTCTTTCCTGCCCCATGTGGTGAACAAACATATAATATGATCACAGACTTTGTAGAGTCCAATTCAAGTTCTAATTTCTTGTTTCACTTTTAAACTAAGCAAACATAATTTTTCATATTTTGAACAATTGCACTTCACATGCCATCGCCATTGTGAACAAAACTCTTGACAGCCCCTCCACTTTCAAACACGCTCTGCGGCCCATGAAATGGTTGGATAAATGTATTAATTTGAAATTATTTGTGTAATTTGATGAATAAAAACCACTGAACTAGCACTGTTGCCTAACAAATAATAAGAATACTTGTGATACAAATTACAATGTATTAAACATACATGTAAGTGCTGCTTGCAATTACAGTATAAATGTTGTTCAAAAATCTATTTGGCTTTTAGCCGAACATGGCAAAACATGTTTTTTTAATCTTTTTCCTGGACATTCGTATAAATTAAGATAAGAAAAAGTTGTCAAGATGCTATTACTCTTTTAATTTTTATTTCTATAACATATTCAAGCACTGGTTTAGACCATACCCCCCACTAACGAAAGGAAGTGCATCCCGCTCTACGGATTATGAATAGTTCATCCCCCCCCCCCCCACTTACAAAAGAAATTAATGCGTGTCTACGCCCGTGTATTCAAGGACAAATTACTTGTTATATTTATTGTTCGTATTTTTCACAAATTTGAAATCAATTTTTATTTATGAGAGCATGTGACACCAAAATATTAATGAATATCGTATTTATAAACATAAATTTAATGCTTCAATCCATATGGAATTAGATGGAAGTGTCGATAAATCCTGGGACAAATATAACTCATTTCTGATACATATGCATGTGTTTATTGTGCAACACAAAAGAAAAGGAGACGGAGAAGGATTATTTTGAGAGGCAAAACCTCGGGGGAGAGGGAAACAAAAGTTGTTGGAACGTCACCCCGACTGAAATGACTCGTGCTTGGGAAGATTGAAATTGGCAACATTTCACTGAGGGGTTCCTGAAAGGAGTCCCAAGCCAGCCTTCTTAGCGCTCTAGGAGGTACCATGTTCTGTTGTCTTGGCAACGGGAAGTTGTAGCTCCAAGACTGGCTGAAGCCCTGTCTGAGCAACTTAAAGGGCCCATGTCATATTATCTGTTATGTTGTATATCTGCTTGGCTTCCTATATTTTTGACAAGTTGCTGTATGACAGAAATGTGCCAAAATGTGTTTAATGTTGATGTGTTTTGCCACTGGAAGTTTGAAAAAAGGCAAGTAAACTAAAAGTGACTCAATTGGTTTCCTACCTTGAGTTTGAGTAATTGCTGCATTAGCGAAAGGGGCCAATGAAGAAGGTTTTTTTTTTGTGTGTGTTTAGTTTTGTTTTTCCTGCAAATGCTGAAAGAGATGCAGATTGAACATTCTGTAGAACAAAATTATAACATGGGCTCCCATAAGTTAAAAAGAAAAACTGTTAAAGGTATTGAATTATGTAAAGTCAATTTTCCTTTTGGGCTGGATAATTTTCATCTATTTTGTAGTTCCTTCTGCTCCCATGCACTTTAGTGTCAATATATTCACCGATTCATTGAACGAAGATGTTAACAATCTTTCTAAACACTCCACATGGGCTACTTTTAACCTGTCTGATCCAGAGTGTGAACCGAAACACTTTTAGCACAGGCCCGCTTCCCTTTGGGAAGCACCCGATGGGATGACATTTACCCAATAAAGTTGAACCCGTTTCCCTGTCCGCTTCATGCGGTCCCCCATGAGAGTTAGACCCACCCATGTAGTCATCAAACGCTCCTAAAAAGCAAGCTTTTAATATTAATATGTGCCCTTTTCACCATTAAATTAATTTCCATGCTCTGCTGTAAATAGATTCACATGGATGTGTGGCTTGATAATTAGTGCTAAGAAACAGATTTTGAAAGATAAAGACATAATTTACAGTGAATGCGCCTCATTTACGCTTTTAGCATGGTAACCTTTTTCAAGATTGTTTAAATGTTAGATTCATGTATGACTAGTTTCAAATATGGAAAAAATACACAATGCAGTACTTTTGGCCAATTAGTTTATTGCTTTGGGGGTTTTTTCTTCAAATTTTCAATAGCAACAACCTCCATCTTCCTCATGAGTTAGATTGTAAAGGGTTAGTTCCCAATACATTTTTTATGATGTGTTATTTTTAATGATAAGACTGAATATTCAGGATCAAACCACAGTCCCATGTGCAGTTCATGCCCTTTATATTATTTGATACATTTTATGAGCTAGCATGACTAGGTTCAAATACATATTTATTTTTAATGTCAGATTTGAGATGATAAGTATCGATATTCACCCCCAAACAGCTCTCTTGTGTATTATGTTTAATGAGGGAGGTGTTGTCACCATCCTGGCTAAATCAATGTCAATATTATAACGTGACTTGGTGGAAATATTTGCTAAGTTTGTTATTTGTATGTTACCATGGTATTTATTTGATTAAATGTGTCAATGCAAAAAAAAAAAAAAAAATTAAAAATTAAAAAATCTTGCCTAATGGTAGCCCTTTACTCATTTATATATATAGTGTAGTGTGTACAAAAGTCCTGTTTTGTTTTATTTAGATTGTACTTGCACCATTTATTATATGCACACAAAAGCAAGATATGGGCATGCACACTTTTTCACCCAAACAGCTAGCCATCCATAGTGCGTAATCTTCGGACTGACATGAAGCAGCACTATTCCAGAAGACGACGAAGAATAAGAGATAACCCTTTTGTCATGATATTGCAGTATAAATTTCAAACTAAAATAATGAAATTGCCTTTTGTGGTCCCCACTCAAACATCCCAGAAAGGTTAAATATGTCAAGTTCATCGTAAACTAAACAACCACTTTTCCTTTGATGTGGAAGAAGTAATTAAGCATGGGAAATCTTTATTCTGGAAAAGTGATTCATCCTTTATTGTTTGTATCCATGGACATTCGCCTAATAATACTGAATTAGATTGGAAGATAAAAATAGAGTGTCATGGTAGGTTATGGAAAGGTCTTGTTCAGGGTTTAGGGGAAACATAGTAGACATGCATCGCTGTTGATAGATGCCCTCAGGGAGTGGAGAAGGACACCATCATTTCCAAATGTGTATTTATGGTCCAAAGGTAAGCCCAATAATTTAGAATGTTACATCATAACATGAAAATAAGTGTAGCATCATGCACTCAGGTCAAATCAATATTTTGGAAAAAGGAAGAAGATATTTAAACTGTTTTGTTCTATTGTTCCTGGTTAAGTCGGCTTAAATTTCTGAAATATTCTGAAGTGATGTTAACACCTTCAGTAATTCCGTGAATGTGGGGTACAAAGTGATGTATTGTACTCAATTTCCATTTTATTGAGACTGTACATGTACGTTTCCCAGAAATTTTGTGCAATTTTGAAAAATAAAAACAAAGAGGAAAGATCAGATGAAGATGTGAAAATAGTCAAATAGCAACATACATGTACCATGCTAGTCTAAAGATACAGACTATTTTTATATTGCAATAGTATCCACAAAGCTGTCTACAGGTACATTCTATAATAATAAGTCATCTAAATTCATATCTGTTTACAAATAAAAGACATTGTATAGCCTGTATAGTCTCACATTGCAGATCTTTTATTATGTTAATTATGGTGATTTTTTTTTTATACATTACATGTGAAGGCTGGGGCATAAATTTACTAAAGGCCTAACGTGAATATGAACCCTTGAATATTTTAGACTTTTAGTGCAGCACCTTCTGTTCAATTTTATCACTGATGTGTAGGCTTTGTGTTGGCAACTAATACCAGGGTTAGCATAATTACCAGTCTCAAGGTAACACTTTATGTTCTTTTTTATATCTTTCGTGAATCTAATCTAATCTCACTTTGACCCTTGATATTTTCCATTCCTTACGACCCCCTTCATGTGTCTTTGTTGCGGTTTGTTTAAATCCTGTTAATTATTAAAGTCACACGGTATGTTATTTTAATCGCTCTCTGAAATTATATCCTTCCTCTCACTTTAAAAGAGCCCCATTAACTTTTTTATCCAAATTGCTGACAATAGATTTTACACATTAATATCCTTAATTACATCTTTAGTGGATTCAAACTGATTTTATTGAAATAAGTAGATTTGTCATATATGGAATTACTTTATTATCAATTAATTGAAAATGATATTGAACTTGTATTATAACAATATAAATATAAATGTGATTGAACTGTAGACCTTTTAACAATTGCATAATACTGATAATAGGAGTGATTCATTAAATTAAAAAAAATTCTTTAAAACAGCTGTATTATGATTGTGTACTGTATGACATCCAAGCAAATAGTTAAAGAGTTTATTTTTTTGTTTCAATTTATATTGTACATTCTTTAATAATTACGTGTTTTAGTTTACTTGATACATGTACATGTACATTTGTATGTTTTGCAAATTATTATTTTCAATTCTATTCTAACAACCTGTAGTAATCATATTATTTTTCAACCTAAAATGACACTGGAATTTGATTCTTCCATTTATATTTAGAATTTGAATCAGCTTTTTTCCACACCTTCAGAATGCTTCTTTCGCTTTTCACGAAACTGCGTTGTCACTCTAACAATTGATGCAGAATTATAGTAAGCACCTCAATCCTGGCCCTGCCCAGCCAAAGATTTGCGGTGCAAATTTGTTATCCAATTTTTAAAGCCACCATAATCAGATTTAGATCCATGTCAGCATGAAGGGTGATTTCCGCAATAGCGTAAAGTCCACCTCTCAATGGGCGCTTTGGAATTTGATACATGTACCTGGATTATACTTTATGATACACCAATCCAATCTACCTCTTTTGTTTTCCTTCAAAATACTGGAGAAATTGAAATTTTGTCTACTTATTGTGCCTAGTATTTGCCTGGGAGCAGTTGTGAGGGGAGGGGGCTGATCATTTTAAAAATCTTAATCTGATGGTCATTTTCACATTTTTGTACAAACCTAACGAGTAAAATGTGCCCCCTGACCCAACTCAGTGGCCCTGTATTACATTCCACTTTGAAGTTCCTATGTTATAGTAAATATGAAATGTGGCAGCTAGTGGTCTAAAAATTGCTTAAGTTTGTATGTCTCAAATTTCTATAATTTAATGGTTAACATTTATTGTGAATGAAGATTCATTAATTAAAATTTGTGTGCATGATTTAATCATGATCGTTACAACACTTTCATTAAAGGAGAATTGACCCTTTGTAGATAATTGGCTTACTGTGGATGCAGAAAAATCAAATAAGCACATTAGTGAAGATTTGGTAAAAATCTGATAAATGATGAGAAAATTATGAGTATTTGAATGTTGATATCTCTGATGATATAGAAAATCTCCCATTGGCAATGCGGTCACCATTTGTGATGTCATACAGGGAGAACTCCCCAAAGGGGGTTATGGTTCCATATGATGTGCACAAAAACTATTCAAAATGTCTATTTATTTTCATTCTAATGATAGAACAGATTTTTTGTGTATGATTTATTATGTGTTTCATATATTTACATGTCATCCATAAAAAAAAACTATATTCTACCATTAGAATTGAGAATAGAGAGGATTTTAGTCAGTTGTGTACAATAGATATGAGAAAGATCTCCCTGCATTACATCACACATCATGGTAGCGGTGCAATTGGAGGATCTCCATATCATAAGTGATTTCAAATTCTAAATATTCATATCTCTCTTATTCATTGCTTGATTTTTCTGAAACTTTAACCACTGTGTTTTAGGGTTTGTCTTCATTCACTGAAGCCAAATTTCTCTGAGGGGATAATTCTCCTTTAAAGAGCATTGAGGATTCCCCCTTGATTTCGTTGATTATTCAATGTGTACATCATTCAACTTTCTTTTGGATATGTAGCCTCCCAAAACTGTAGGATAAGTATTTAAAAAGAGCCCAGCTAGCAGGAAGGAATAATTTGAAGATTGCTTGAAATGTTTGACTCTAGTATTAAGTAAGATGAACTTTTGCTGATTTATATGTCATGTACTTTTAAACTTATAATCTTGTCCCCTAGATGTAATTATGTTTGAAAGGCCACTTCCGTCCTGCTGGGGAACACAAGGAAAGTTCTGTAAATGCTTTGACGAATAAAGGCAGAAATTCAGGTTTAGTTGTTGCAGTAGGCAGGGTATGTAGTCAAATGAAATGATCTCTGCAACCACTCACTACTTTTTTTTTTAATGAAATTATTTTTAAAGAGCCTGTAAGGAAGTTGATTTAATGTAAATTTAAATGCTTGGTGTGTGACAGTAGTTTAAATTTGTTTCATATAAAAAAATTTGAATTCTATACATTAGCATTTTTTTAAAAATTTATTTATTTATTATTACTATCATTATTATTTTTATTTTTTATTTTTTAATTTATTTTTAATTTATTTATTTGTTTTTGTTTGTTGTTTGTTTTTGTTTTTGTTTGTTTGTTTGTTTGTTTGTTTGTTTGTTTTTTTTTTTTTGGGGGGGAACATACATGTAATACAAGCGCTATTATTGATTTTAAAATCCTCCTGCATCTGCTTTGGATATGAAATTAATTATCAAAATTTTGTGTAAAGTAAGTAAATTAATAAAAAAAAACGAAAAAAAACCCCAGACAAACAGAAAAAGCAAAAGCAAATACAAGCACAAAATTCATGTTCTTTCAAAGTTTCAGCAGGTGACATGAAGACACAATAATATTTTAAAAATTGAGTCCTTTCAGGTGCAATTCATTCAACTTAATAACGAAATAAGCTATAGTATTCATTATTATAGAGAACGTTTACAAAGGAAAGTATATAAGTTGAAAAGTGCATATTAGTGGTTGGATTTAAGATAACACGTTATCTTGATCGCTGGGCGTATTTTGTAATGACTGTTATTAGGGATAAATTAGTCACTTGACACGTTCCAAATTTCTCATGTGTGACGGGAATGACAGAAGGGAGAGTTACCATTTTCATGAAAATCTCGGAGGAAAAGTCATGATAGAAATTAGATAACCTACATGTACATGAATCTACATCTTTTGATTTCAAACTTTATAAATGTAATACAACTTATATTTATTTTGAAAGAGCGAACTCTCGCCCCCTAAAGAGCTTTAAAGAATTTTATTTGTGAGAATTGGTGAAACACGTTCACAGAGATAGTTAACAAACGCAACTCTATATTCCTTTTATTTAGAGACCATATGTTATGGTAATGTTGATTATCCTGGGACCCACATGCTAAGGTGTTTTGTAGACCCTTTCATTTTATTTGAAAGTAAACCATTTTACTTAATATAATTATCTAGTCTCATATGTAAAGATGAAACATGTAATCAATAAGTTTTCTAAATGCCAATGACTTTAGGGAAAGGTATATAGTGAAGAAAATAGTGAACTTTAAACTATACACTGGTAAAGAGAAAGTACTGATCATGATTTAGTGTGGCATGCTATTTTATAAAAAAGATAATCATTCACCAAGTACCTTAGGTTACATCAGACACAATATCCTAGGATTGCATTTTGATGCGTGCCCTATACCCTAAACTCACAACATTAGGTCACGATGACCCTGCAGTGAACTCTCGATATCTACATGTATAGGCCCTGTGGTCTACAGTCTGTGTCAAAAAAAAATGGTACAGTCGGGGAAAAAAAATCATTTAGGTGTGAAATCTTTTCATATTATGCGTGTTTATGGTGTCAAATTAAAGCCAAAAGATATTTCTTGCTGATGCACTTTGTCCTGTATAATTTGCTTTTGTAAAACAAAAGTTATGCTAAGTTTTATGCGACGAGGAACAAATCGAAATTACGCTTGTCTATTGTTCTGGAGCGCCAAATTCACGGTCATTATGCGAAATCATACACAAAGGCATGGGACGGCGTGCGAAAAATGGATTAATCTTGATTGTAGAAAATTAGTCATATCTTAAAAAATACTGCACCAAATGTGATGAAAAAAATTGCAGAAGAAAGTCTGATTTTCTAGCTTTATGAAAATATCAAACAATACCAGGTTATTATTAATCTTCATACTATGAAAAAATGTTTTCCAACTGTACCATTTTATTTGACACAGACTGTATTGGCCCTATGTACCAAGGGATGACCTCATACCTTTAGAGGGAATAGGTCCACTACTTGCTTTATACAAAAGCATAATTAGCATATATTTTCTCTCTTGGCATTTAGCTGACATTCAGGGATCAGTTAAATAAATAGAATTGTACTCACTGTCAGTGTGAAATCTGCTACTGATGGATGAATGAAGGGACTGTAGAAGAAGGTTTCATATCCAAATTTGTTATACTGCACAATAAATCCAGATATCTCCTCATCGATGCTAGGCGGTACCCTCCATGAGATGGATGCTCTTGTAGTTGCTACTGTATCAATACTGATGTGCTGAGGGGAGATGATGACCTCACACCTCTCTCCGAGGTAGAGATGCCGGCATTCGCATTTGAATCCATTGAATGGGTCGTTCGTGCAGAGTCCTCTATTCTGACAGGGGTTCTGAGAGCAGGTCATGAACGGATGAGATGGGGTTCCACCTTGGTGGGGAGGATAGCGGGGGAAGTTTGGTGCCCCGTTACCCCTGTTTGGTGGTGCTTCCGTTGCCCCGTTTGGTGGTGCTCCGTTGCCCCTGGTGGTGCTCCGTTGCCCCTGTTTGGTGGGATTCCATTGCCTCTGCCTGGTGGGGTCGCAGGTCTCCTTGGAGTTGTTACCCGTGGACCTACTGGCTCAACAACAACAACGTGACCTTGTCCCCCATGTCCTGGAACGCTCCCTCCAGGTGTAGGTGGCCTTTGAGGGCGGTTCACTCCGGTGTGAGGAGTCCTTGGGGTTGGTTTTGGGCGTGGAGTTTGAGGTGGTCTTTGGACAGGAGGTTGACCAACAGGTGGTCGCTGCACTGGTGGTTTCTGGACTGGAGGTTTAAAGGGATTTATTGGTGCTGTCCCAGTGTTACCCCTGCCTGTATTAGGATTGGTGCCTGGTACTCCACCAGGTTGCACTCTTGCACCAGGTCGGTTGGGCAGCCAAGGGTTCCGAGGGGGTACAGGAGGGATCGCTGGGTTGCCCCGATTAGCCGGGTCAAAGGGATAGCCTGGTATAGGATTACCAGGTAAAGGATAGAAATCAGGAGGAAGTTTTTGACCTGGGGTTATGGTGGGATATGGTAAGCCTACAGAAGCCCAAGGGTCCAGTGGGTCGAGAGGTATATTTGGTCCTTCTGATACGTATCCCCCATTCGGTGGTATATTCCCCATAAACTGAGCAGACCCTTGCAAACAGAGGTGTGTCAGTGTGAAAATAGCAGTGAAGGTCATCTCCATGTTTAGTTTTGTTTTATAATGTATTGACGAGCAAACAGATAGTGGTCTCAGGTTTTCATTAAAAAGTAAGTTAACAAAGATGGTAAATGATCCAATGTTTCAGAATGAACTATTTCAGTATCATTCACATAATACTATGTTTTTAACCCTGATGACCTCCGTCCTCTAAAAGTCAATGACATGCAACTCACAGAAAAAATTCCAGTGGAGTCGGTTTACAGTTCAATCATGGACGAAGCACCAAACTCTGTCTCTGTTCCTTGACTTTGAGTTCACTCCGGATATGGCATGTATTCCTGTCACAATAATCTTACTTCCTCTGTAGGATCTGTCCTCCCAATGCTTTCACAGTGTTTCATATGGCTTAGCCAAGAAGACGACAGGGGTTGCATATGGAGCCCTGTGACCTGATCCTATTCTGTCATCAGATGTTCACAGGTTCAATCATCTCTTATGTATCGTAAGCTTTACAACCTGAAAATCTCTTTTCTTGTGGCAGCTAATTTTTTTTCTGGAGATGACTGGAGTCAAAATTCTGACTCAGAAGTAGTTTAAGTTCCACTGCGTTGATTCCCAATCCCTGCACTTTCGCTTTCTTCCTTCCTGCAGATGGCACAATCCTCCTATCGCATTGCATCTATCATGATTCCTTTCGCTTTTCGAAAGTAGATGCTGCCTGCTATGGTGTTTCCAATTTAATAGTTATCCAAGTATCACTTCTATGCCAGATGTGAACGTAGTGATCTGAATCTTGGATGAGTCTGTTAGGAGAGGAAGAAAAAACAAAAATAGCATGAATATTTCTAGCAATGAACATGTATTGTCGAGTAGACGAAGATTTGGATCTTATTTTAGAAAAGGGAAGGGGTTTTCTATTGCATCCGTTTGCAATCAAATCAAATCATTTTTGGGTGACCCGACATTTGCTCCTGCGACAATTGCTCCGGGCTTTATTTCGTCTAAGATATAGGGTTAGGGTTAGGGTTGTAATAGGGATTTATATTAGGTTTAGGGTTAGGTTTAGGGTAGGGTATAGTGTAAAATCCCTGGTTGAGGTTAGTCATTCGATTAGTGTATGGAATTTATAGCGGAGCAATTGTCGCGGGAGCAAATGTCATGGATTCCATTTTTGAACTACACAAAAATATGGAAATAGTGTGAGGCAACTAATCTCCTGTTTGAATATTTGGATATTTTATATGTTACTTGTAGCTTGCATATGCAACAGTATACTTGGTAAGTGATGGGAAATGAATCAGAAAGAGAAATATGAGGCAGAAATGCAATATTCTCACTGTGTGTTTGAAGTCACTGATTAATTAGATTACAATTTTTTATTTATTTTTTTATTTTGAGTGAAAAGTGGTGTTAACTAAAAATTTATCACTTTGCATAGCTTATACAAAGTATTCCCTTAGAAGCTGGCTTCTAGATAAAATGAAAGTGTGTCTTTCTCCAACAGACAGCTGATAGATGAGATACAGTGAAGCAGATCCGATCATGTAGTCATCTTGAAGAAAGTTTTGTTAAGAGAATAGAATGGTTCAGATTACCAATGAGGCAAATCGCAACAACGAGGGTTTCAAAACTACTCTAACCTGACAGATAATGAAGGAGATCTGGATTAGTGGTCAATATCTCATTGACAAATAGAATATTACAATGGAATTACTCAAAGGTTAACCCATTCATTGAAAGTCAGACATCTAAATAATAACATTGTTTATAAAGTTTTTATTTCTCCGCCCCCCCAAAGAATGGTGAGGTAAATATATCCAAATGAGTGTTAGGATAGTAAGAATTTAGAAAAAATAAGAAGTTTTTAACATGGATGTGAAGCTTAATTTGTAAGGATTGTTTAACAGAGGCACTTGAGTTCACAACCCCCATTCCCCTCTTTTTCTGGGATACTGTGGTATTGTTGTGATTTTACCAGGGGCCTATCGTATATCAGTGTTTCAGTAATATAAATCAACTTTATATCCCTTTATCTATTGCAAATTCACAAACTTTCTTCTTGAATAAAATAAGAAATCAATCAGCTACTTACAGGCCAATGTATATTTTAGTCATTGAGAAGATTACGAAGTTTGAAAAATAAACACAATTTTGTTTTTATTCTGGAAATATAATAATTGTCAATAAAATTAGATTGAGGAAGTTGAACTGGTAAATAAGAGTTTCTGTATCATTTTTTACTGGAGAAAAACTCGCACAATGCATGGTACACAAAGTGCTATTCCAATTCATAAATTTGTGGATGATAGTAATTAATGCATGTAGTTTTACTTCATTAGAGCATGAGTATTCTTTGAGATTTTCTTTTATATTTATATTTTTTTGTTTTTATCTACGTTTTTAGAAGCGAGCCTGGAAGAAGTATAACATCTAACTTACCTTGAGCTAATGATTCCTTTGATGTTTCAGCTTCAGTGGCGTTTGTATCCAGAATAAACTTCCCTCACAGTGCTGGTAGCTGGCAATGAAATGATGAAATATAGAAATGGTGCTTTTGTTTGCTTAGAGATCTTAGCAATAGTTTGTAATCAGTAAATATGGCGCAATCTATCTATGTTAAACCAATGGAGTCACAGTCTATCAACTAGCTATTCTAAGTGCACTAGTCATTTCCCGGCAAAGATATAGCACCTTCACGCTCCGGCTTCTACCGATCAAATGATCTCGGTTTCACGGTGGCAAAAAACTTACTTGACCCGCACCCTTGCAAAAGAGATCCCCCCTGCCTGAGCTTCCTGCCTGCTAGAATAGTTAAACCCCCCTCCTGGAACATGGGATAGGCTGGGTGTCTGAGCTTTCAGCGCATGCGTCACCAGGTTAGGAAGTGCATCATTGGGTCGGTCCACGATGGGTGTTAGGGGCAGGGATAGGTTGTCCAATGGGAGGGGACGACTTGTATGTTTAAAGGTGGGTGGAGTGCGCTCATGTTTTCATCCACCTACATTTGGAATATGTGGGAGGTAGTACACTGTATGTGATGTGATCTTGAGTGAGTTTTGGAGATTATCCAATTAATGGCCTTGGTACTAAAGATTGAACTATGTTTTGACATCTTTTGATTCTTTTTATTTTTCTGTTCAGATATATATGTGTAACTCTGGAAAAGATACCTATTACATACTTGTGAACAAGGTAAATTCTGGTTTTGAATAACCATCTTTCAAAATGGTCGTGCTGGTGTTTCAACATTTAATACACCTACATTGCATAAAACACAATATTTCTCCTGATAGTGGTATATCTTATTAATGAGGGCTAAAATGACAACAAATATACGCTATTTCAAAGATAGCACTTTTCCGGCTTTTAACATGCAACATGTTGATTGCCTACGCTTGAGTTCAAAAGTACAATCTTTACTAAAATGTTTTCAAAAGACACTTAAAATAACCTTCAGTTAGATCAGACGACTAATCTATCATGAGCACATAATATTGATAGTGGATAATTACATGCCAATGCATTAATGTTCTCTCCCTCTTTCACGGCCATACTCACTCTCCCTCTCTTCTAATTTTATAAGAAAACTGTCGGACATTGAGGGCTGTGATTTAGGTTGTTTATTTTGGTTTTAGAAATGGAATATTGACATAAATAACTTCAGTCTAGGCTCTACTAATTCATAGCTAATGCAGTTAGACACTGATTATACACAAGAACATTTAGATTCTGATTTCTGGCTGAAATCCTTTTCCATATTTGGTTTTTCTCATGATAAACTGACAGATTTTTATGTGCAGATAAAGATATGTGGGCTGCAAATGAGGTGCACTCAAATTAAAAGTTGAATATTCATGTGGTAGGCTTTAATTTGCTTGTTAATCTCATTGAGTATATTTATAGAATTTAATATGATCATGATGAGTTATTTTTATACATGTAGTTTATCTTAACTAATTTATGAATAAATTCTCTCTTTTCTTCTTTTTATTTTCCTGTTCAAAATCAGATCTGTGGGGTGTAACACAAAGACTTACGATTGATAAAAAGTTACGATTGATTTTTCTTGGTAACCTCATTTGGAAACCCGGTACAGTTGTGGATTAAGATTTTGATATGATTAAGAGTAGGGTTAATGCTAAGGTTAGGATTAAGATCATCAACTTTGGAGCATCCTGTCCATGATGAGGCTAACAAGAAAAAATCAATCGTAACTTTTAATCAATCGTAAGTCTTTGTGTTACACCCCACAGGACATATAGAAGTGGGATGAATTCAGTTGAATTATTCACTTTGAAAGTGTAAAATATGTCACTTGCAGAATGTAACATTCGTTAAGTCAAAATCAGCAATTAACCATCATACAACAAAGTTGGACTGATATTTGTTAATATCTATTTGGAGCCAAAATTATTCCCAATTTTTTTATTTAATTTTTTTTTTTTGCTTTGAGAACATTGAAGAGTTCTCAGCATTTGATAATATTTACTCCAAGTTTTTCTCTTTTTTCAGTATTTGCTTTGAGAGCATTGAAGAGTTCTCATTTGATATTTGAAACTGATTGCCAAAAAATAGGTATGAGTGTCAATAATTGATATATTTCAATTCAGAATAGTTCCAAGAATTTGCATTTGTTAAAAGAGGTGGTTTGTATAGTATCTTTGTAATTTCATATTTTCTGTACTTTTTCTTTGTATATTGAGCAATAGTTTCATGAAATATATTACCCCCCCCCCTCAAAAAAGGAAATAAATATAGTTAAATAATAATGATGAATGAAGAAAATAAGTAAATAAAAAAAGAATAATAGGTACATTAATAATATGGGAACTAACCCTTTTTTGTAGTTTAATCCAGCAGATCATATTGTCTGTCTGATTATCCCTACCGTATGAATGATGTTTTAACACCTCAAATGTTTATTCTGGACCCATTTTTCATGCCGTATCTAGGGACCAGTAAATATTAAACACACTTAAAATTGTGATAAAAGACAAGGTTTGGTCAAGGATACGATTTCTACAACGTTTTGGCGCTATTTTACGTTACATCTCCCTCATATTTCCAATTAAATTCATATCTGGGAAAGGAAATCAACCATAGCAGTTTAAAACTGGATTAATCTAAAAAGGAAGAACCAACTTGTGTTCATTGCCAACATTTCTTTGATGTGACTTTCCTTTGCTCCTTTGTGTTATTTTGCAAGATCGCATTCCCTTTTGTTTTCCTGAAATAATAATTGGGTGCTGGCTTCAGCTTCCTGAAACAGGTATCAAATTGTTTTATCGTTGCCACTGGCAATTCAGAGAAAAAGTGCATTTTTTATCCTCCTTTTTGTCTTGTTCTGTTGGCCAATGTCATTTTATCCATTTTCATACATCTTTACTTCTTTGTACTTTACGTACGTTATCAATCCTTTCTTTTTTTTAGTTTTGAAACGATTATTTTGGGCTTGGCTTAGTTTCTTGAAATTTGCAGATTTATGAAATCAAAAATATTGAATGCAATATTTCACTATAGTAAATAGTGGTAGTATTTTAAGAGTTGTGATTGGTTGAAATGATGTCACGTGTCATTCACGTTTTTGTTATAGTGAACGGTTTTTGTTATATTGAACGGTTTTTTTGTTATATTGAACGGTTTTATCCTGTGTTAAAATGAATGGCAAAATCGATTGCTTTGTTGCGCTAGCGCGTAATAACAGTAAAATGGTGCGCACAACAATAGATACGCGGAGCAACAATATACGTCACAATAGCTTAATTATAGCACCAAAAGTTTGGCAAACATTGGCAAAGATAAAACCAGATTAGGCAAGGTCAAGTATCTAGGGGTCTATTTACTATAATAAATAGTGCATGCTCTATTAATGCAACATTACTAACTATGTGAACTCCAAATACTAAATTATATCTCGTGCACATTTGTTTCAACTCGGCCTACGGCCTCGGTGAAATAAATGTGCCCTTGGGATAATTTAGTATTTGTCGTGCACATAATCTAGTATGTTGCATCGTAGAGCATGCACTATTTATATATTCTTTGCTCGTTGGCTTGCCTGTAACTTAAGTCCAGGCTCCAAATGATTTTTTAATTATTATTATTATTTTTATTTATTTTTATTTTTTTGCTCATGATTCCAAATTTGTAGGAATTTTGTGAAGAATATGGCTGTATTTCTGTAATGATTACAGTTTTAGGGATTTCAAAAAAAAATTAAAAAATTAAGGCTTTGGTGCAGCACTGGTTGGTGTCAAGATCTCCATTTAAATTCTCCATTTTGTTCCTTCATAATTTTACCCATTACGCTTGCAGGAAGCTGCCTGCTCTTGCTGTACGTTCATATAATCATATCCTGAGATGCAATCAGATGGTGGTTTATTGATAAGGCAACAATGACTATATTGCTCAAATGAACTATTTAAGATAACAATAAAGGTTTTGCGATGATTGATTTGGACAGGATGATTGCACCTTTGGGAGTTGTGTCTAAGATTAGATATTGCATCATTCTTCAGTGTTTTGTAATCACCAATAGTTCACTCAAAGGTACTGAAATGGACCCCAATGGTACTTCTGACTATAATATCCCTTTGAAAAGACTTGGAGTCTGCCCTGCAATCATGATTCTTCTTTAGGGTACATGCAGGTAATATGGGCCCCCTAAGCTCATTTGCCTAATTTGCATAAAATTGCGAAATGACACACAGTCTAACCTTTGTTTATATGAATAAATAACTACTGCTCTAACTTTTATTGTGAAGAAAAACAATTATCACCAACCCCCCTGTCTGCAATATTCAAATGTTGACGTCATTATCAAAGTGCCCATATTACCTGCATGTGCAGGTAATATGGGCACATGTATTTAATGTATGTTTTAAAAACTACAATGACTCTACCATGTTTGGAATTTGCTTAAAATGTTGAAAATCATTAACTTTAAGATATAATTTGAAATTATAAGACCCTTTAGTAAATCCTTTGACTATATATTTCATTGTTATGTATTTTGTATATTATTTCCTTTTTTTATATTCTTTAAATATTATTTTCATTATACAAGTCAATATCTAGGACTACAATAAGTTATTTATATTAATCATATACTGTGAATATACCCAAAATATCGTAGCAAAGAGATTCATGCCTCATCCCAATACTAAGTACCAGAATCACTTCCGCCATTTTGGATGTCCCATATTACCTGCACTAATGTTGCTGTGTCAGGCAAGCATTCAATGCCACATTGCACCCCTTCACTAAAACAAATTGACCTGTACACGCTAGTATGATCAAAATGAAACTATAAGCTTACTAAATATACAAAACAATTGAGGTTACCCCCTCAAACACTCTTTCACCATCACATTCTGTGAAATATCAAATTTTACATCAGGGTAAAAAAATGCCGTAAGTTTTACCTACCTTGTTGGTTTTCAGCAGTTTTCTCAGAGAAATTTCGGCATCAGATGCTCTCACGACGATATATTTGCGTATACAGTTCATATGAACAACACTATGGTGCTCACAGCGGTCACCGGTCGACGGTCACGACATGATTTGCTTCAGGTGGCCCATATTACCTGCTGGCCCATATTACCTGCATGTACCCTATCATATTTAAGCATTACAACAGTTGACAATTTTATTTGGTAATACAGATATGGAATAGAAAAGTGTGATTTCTTCATTATTTTGCTCAGTCAATATCTTAGTCAACTCATACATCACCACAGTATATTAAACATCTTATCAATAGCCTATTTTGGCGGTTATATATATATATATATTTTCATATTGGTCCTTTATTGCAATTTTGAGCCTTGGCCTTCATGTACCTCTATTTGCAAACAGTTGTAGGACAAACATTTAATTTCAACACACAGGCCCTAAAAAAAAAAAAAAAAAAAAAAAAAATCACCAAGGACTCTGAAAAGTCAGCTTATCAATCTATGTGAAAATTAAAGCTGAAATATTAGTTATCATTTTTCTTCCTAAAAGAAGTATTTAAAAAAAAAAAAAAAAAAAAAAAAAGTGAACAGGAGGAAAATAAACAATGAATAAAAGAAAGAGATGGATGAAATCGATGTAAACTCTCCAGGCAAGCGCTTGTGACTCATATGTGTCAGACAGCTTAGGCCTTACCACTAATTAGCTCTTCAAAATGTTGGCCTCAACATTGAATCCAACATTTTGGTTGTGGTGAAAAAACATCATCTTAAAAGCCTTGGGATTCACATATTCAAACAATCATGTCAACTTTGCCATTGTTTTCTGTTCTTTCCCAAAAAATGTCTTGCGGACAGATATAGATGTATGTATTGAAGGCATCACGGCATATTACTCCATATTTATTTTTGTAAATGAAGAATAACATTACAATTTGGATGTCACTTTGATTTCAACAAATATTTGCTCAATATTTTCAGTCAAATATTTTTCTCCCTCTTTTTCCTTATTAAAAAGGTACTTATTAACATATTACAGACTTACAACAATGTGCACATTTATAAATGTATACCTCTGTATACACTGAATACAGCGTCTATCTTTAACCTGCCGACTGCCATGTTTCTTTCACTTTTTGAGGCTTTAATACAGGATTCACCTGGATCCTGCTAAGCATTGAGTTTAAAAAGTAATCTGGTTTGTCAACTCAGAGAATGAACATGGGTCTTTACGCAAATTGCTAAATTGCCAACTTTTGGCTCTTAACCAGAATTTGTTGTAATATAACTGACACTTGTTTGGTGAGAGCAACATTCATGTGATGTGTCATTGGATTCGACTAATACAATCAACCCCCCCCACCCCCTCCCACTAAAAAAAAAAAAAAAAAAAGAAGAAGAAGAAAAAGAAGAAGGAAAAAAAATGTAGTGAAAATGAAAAAGAAAGACGCCCGCTTTCTAAACAAAAACATGTGGGAAAGGAAAGAAATTAAGTAAAAATTTACCTCACAAAATTTTTGATTTCTACAATCCAGGTACTTACCAAATTTGCTTCTTGTTCATCACTTGTTAATCATATTATTTTAATAAATGTTTTGCAGACATTAGCTAAATGTACATGCATGTCTACTTTTACTTTTATCAAGAGACTTTATGAATCAATGTTAAAGGATGTGTTATTTAGGCTTCAGATCCTTTATGTCATCACTACTAATAGATCTAAAAGACAGTAGGCCTACTTATTATTCCCCCATCAACACTAAATAAGGTATGTCACTCAGCGCCATGGTAAGTATACATTTTGGACCCACATACTTAACTCAGGAGCTTTGCACATATTGCACTGTTTTAAGACTTACACCCTTGTTTACACATGAGGGACATTGTGTATTAAAAGTAGGGGGTTTCCCTTGTTGTGAAAGTGGAAATCGGTTTAAATATGGTGAGGATACAGAGAATTAGACGGACAAAGCTTACCCGCTGTGCAACTGAAGGTCAAGTCTGCTATATATGTCATGGATCTTCAGGGAAAACACCTCTTGTTCTGTTTAGGAATTTTTACAGCATGCAAACTGAGACAGGGTAAAACTTCATGTTTTGTTCACATACAATGTATCTCATTAAGTATAATCATCATTATGTTAAGGGTCATTTGTTTTGGAATAATTAGTGAACAAATATTTTCTAACCTTGACCTTTAGAAAAATATAAATCATGACTTTGTAACAGACTTTTGAGGGAAATGTTCCTGAAAAGTCCTTAGCTCATATCCTTCTATATTATCCGGTTTACTTGAAATCTTCTTTAGATGTTGAATTATTTTGTAAATTTTTTTCTGCTATGGAATATACCATGCCCATTGTTATGACAACAGTCAGGATTATTAAATTATCGGTCATTCACTAGACTCTTTCTTGACCCCCTCCCCCTTCCCTGTTCTTTTTAACAAAGATTTAACCCCCTGAAAAAAAAAAGTAATGTACAGTTCTCTCGTGTGTCCTTGTGTTACAAGTAGGTAAGGGACCGTAACTGTCTTACGAGCATCAAATTGAGGAAATCCAAGCTTAGATCTGATATTATTAAGAGCTTATTTCATTCTTGTGCCTCTTGAAGTTCAACATGTGTCTGTGCCCTTGTCAAATCAACAGCAGCTATTGACTCTTCATCTTCTGTACTTGACATTCCTGTTACTGTCAGTATGTAACCTTGGGGTATCTCCCTCTTTCTCCTGTCCTCTTTCCTTTGAGACTGTCCTGCTATTCCTGGACCATGTCGTCATTCCCCACACCAACCTAAAATAAAGTGAAAAGCTGCCCTAATTTCTTCATTTTTGACTACTTCCTTCTGAGAAAATTTTTTCCCTATAATGAAAACTTCAAGGAAGACAAAACATACTTGTACAAAAATGTACTGTACAAACATCTAACTAATGCTCTTTTCCCCATTTGAGTTGAGATCATACAAGTATGTTACTTGGGTAAAATGTAGGCCTGCATGCATGTATAAACTGAACCAGTCGCTCATTTTGTCAATAACAACTCTTTAAACTTTCAAAGAAAACCTCCCAGGTTTTTCCAAGTACACTCTATAAAACCAGGTCATTCCCGTGGCTTACCTATCGCTCCTAAGATCAGCACACTGTGAGAAGCATCCCTGACGTTTAATTTCAACGAGTCAAAACCGTATAACGTCCTTGTGAAAGGCGATATTATATATGAGAGGGGAAGTTTGAATTAAAGCATCTTAGGCCCTGATCAATTGCTTCTAGGACCCATCAGTTGTCGGGGATCAACGACGCAAAGGGCTAAATCGCAGGAAGTGAGAGCCCTGGCCATGCCGGGACAATTGACGTAGGTTGCTCTGCCCATGATTGTACGTCTCGAGGAGCGGCATAGCACCCCGGATTAAGGTCTTGACAAAATTGATATGAAAATAACTTAATGACTGCTTGATTTGCGTAGGTGTGGGATTGGTTTGATGAACCATCCAGGGTCTAGGGTTTGTTATGACTTGTAAGTTGGTCTGAGGGTGACGTTCAGTAGGATTTAGAGATCTTGAAAATGCTTTGTCTTCATATTCGGGTACTAGTTCCACCTGCTTGTCTTAACAGATGGATGACCTCCAAGTCACCCTTCATATGATATTGATAGAAAGACGTCATATTGATATTACATATCATCAGCTGATGCATGTTCATCCTATGTATCTTCAATCCATACAGGTGCACTACAATTTCTTAATGCTGTCCAACATAGGATCAGGCTCCTGCTGCACAAAATGGAGCCCCAAGAGTGTGATGTATATGGTAGCATTTGTGGCATTCAAAAATTACTCAAACACTAATAAATAATTGGATATACAAGGAGTACCATCTTGGAATGCAGGACTATGTAATTGAGTATAAATCAACAACAACAACAACTTGAAAACAGTTTGTAGCCTGCCAGTTGCAGTTCCACTTTCAAGGTGTTACCATGCATATCTCACATTATGAGCTGACCATCATGTCTGAAATAATATCCAGATGTCTATTAATTTGTCAGAATTTTTTTTTTCGTAAACCTTGAGTTATTTTCATTTTGGGGGTTGGTTTGGAAGTCCCTCTCCAATCGTGATAAGCTTCTGATTAGTGTAGTCATTGACGAGGTTCATGCGGCATTACTAAACTAAATTATTCATTATCATTCATGATTGAAGCATTTGAGAGCAGTTCACATTACCAAATTTCTCTGTCACTTTGCCAAAATTATAATTATTATTGATATCAATGCACGTTGTTAGCCCTAAAATATTGCTGGCACATTAAATTTGCTCAGCTTATAATTGTTCTAATAATTCTGTGTAGAACAAAAATAACAATGGACTAATCAATTAGGGGTCCTTACCATGCATGCAACACTTCCAGGCATTGCCAAAGTGTTCAGCCTTTAATTTGCAGCATTTTTGTTACTTTTTGGTATTATTTTGATCTTTGAAGGGAGTACATACAGTGACATTTTTTTTTTTAATAAAGAAATAAAAAAAGGGGGGAGCTCTGCAATTCAAAAAAATAAATTGTTGTCAATATTGTTATATGCCCTTTGGATTCGCAGCACATTTTCATGTGCAAATACAATCGGCTTAGCTGCCATTTTATCATCGTCGTTATTTTTCCAATAAAATAATTATTTACACTTACCACATATTTTATAGTCGGGTATAAAAAATGTGTGTATGCATATCGCATTGTTCTTTTATCCACCTCAAATGCAATCACAAAGAAACATGCTTTTTTTTTTCTCACATCATCTTGAAGAGAAAATGTACAGGAACCCCAAATCAGATGACACTTGGGTTTTGATGAGTGCTGGCAAGTGTTCCTGCACATTGTTTTGTCAAAGCTTTGTGATAGTTTGAAATAAATGAGTCATAGTCTTAGAGACCCATCTAAAACCTAAATTGACATTGAGTGTTATAGAGAGGCCATATTGTCTGTGGGGCGCCTGGCAAAATTGATAACGGGGAGTAAACGAACCCCCATCCCCCTCCAAACAAAAGAATACATGTAGATGATAAATGAAATAGATAAATAAGTAATCAGATAATTATTTAATTAATTAAAATTTAAACAAAAATAACGAATAAAATGAAATGAGCAAATTAAAAACGCAGACGCAGAGTATGGTAATAGTAATTGTCAAAAATTGTAGACTATTTCAAAAAAAATAAAATCCTCATTTAATTTTAAATATGAAATAATCAAGGGTGAACAATTAACATTAGGCCTTGTGGAAAATATGTTATGAATAAGAAAGCCTGTAAATGGAAATCTTGTAGGTCATCGTTTGGGCAGCAATATTGTTTTAATTTTTTTCAACCACATACCTAACTAAAATTATGATAACCAATGCCCTTTACTTGTAAACTAGAACAGACAAAATGTACATCTTTGTTCTTGTGAGGAGCATAAAAGGAAACATGTAATCAAATTCTGCACAGTTTCTGATGGACCAATTTGTCTTTCTCCTTGAATAGCTGAACAGGTTGCTAGATTTGTCAGACTAATTTACAATGGATTGTCACTTTCACATCTCTGTGGATTTCTTAGTCACAAGCTTTGTATCTTTGAACTTTTGGGAAGCTTGAAATTTCACCATCTTTTGTTCTCGTAAATTGCAAACATGGATGTGGTGGGGTAATTGTGCACAAGACGATTTGCTGTTGGCCATGTACATGATGTAGAACCTCAATTTAAAAGATCTTTCTTTCTTATTTCTTGATTTCTTTCAGTATATATTATATTAATTTGTAAAATGCCAAATCCCTGAAATCAATGATTAGTGAAGAAAGAAAATTGGAGTAAAAAATTATAATAGATTCTTATAGGTAGAGTAATGAAAAGTAATTTCTAAGGCAATTATTTAAAGCAAGAAATTCTTTCTTTCTTTCTGTTTTTATGCCCCTGCCACCGAAGGTGGTGCCGGAGGCATCATGTTTTCGGGTTGTCCGTCCGTCCGTACGTCCGTACGTCCCGCTTGCTCGTTATCACGATATCTCAATAACCATTTGAGATATCAACTTCAAACTAGGGGATAGTATTTATCACCATAAGAAGATGATCTGATTAGATTTCTGAGTATGTAGGCCAAAGGTCAAGGGTCACAGAGGTCAAATTGTAAAATTCCATGTATTGAGTTTGTTATCCCGATATCTCAAGAACCATTTGAGCTATCAGCTTCAAACTTAGGAATAATATTTATCACCATAGGAAGATGATGTAGTAAGATTTTGGAGTATGTAGGTCAAAGGTCAAGGGTCACAGGTCAAATTGTGAAATTCCATGTATTGAGTAATATCTCCATATGAAAATGATCTTATTAGATTTTGGAGTGTGTAAGTCAATTTTTTAGGAGGGACAATGATTTAATAAGGTTTGGGGTCACAAGGTCAAAGGTCAAGGTCAAAGATGTCTTCGTATGTTAAAAGGAATAGAGGAATGTGCGATATATTTCTGATCTGGCAATGGCGGAGGCATATATTTCGACCGCACGCGGTCGAGGATTCATCTTGTTTACTTTATTCATTTTTAATATTCATTATATAATATGAATAATTTTTCAAAAAGTGTCAATAAACATTCTCTTTTGAATACTCACAACCACATTTAGGGTGCTATCTCACTTCGCGGAGACGTCTCCGCGACAGAATAAAAATTTCGTCTCTGCGACGGATTAATAGTATTAGAGACGTCTCGGAGACGTCTCCTGAATTATGGAGACGGATTTTTTTCATAAATTGTCGCGGAGACGTCTCCGAGATGTCTCGGAGACGTCTCTAATACTATTTATCCGTCGCGGAGACGAAATATATATTGTGTCGCGGAGACGTCTCCGCGAAGTGAGATAGCACCCTTAGGTTTTTAACCTTCTGCTTGAATGACTAAGCTGTAATGAAGGTTGCTTGGATATCCCCCTTCCCTCTAAGAATAGACAGGTTTCCTGAAATGAATAAAGAGGTCTTAACTGAACGGACATTCACCTGTCCTTAAACTTCACTTTGGACAGTGAGAGGGTTCTTAAAGGTTATCTGTTATAGTTTACTAAGGTATCTGGTTTTCATTTCAGGGGGACTGGTGGAATTTTTTATAGTCGGTAGAATGGTTATTGGCAATATTCAAACAAATGTAATACAGAATCAAAATAATTTATATGAATTTAAAACTGTAAAAGCTTAGTAACAATTGTTTGTCTTGAACATTTGAGTTATTTATAGTGCAGATGGCTTTTAATATTGACACAATAAAGACACCCTAATTACTTTTTCTTGAAAAGGAAAATTTTGCAAATGAAATGTACCAAATGAATAAGTTCATTATTAATATTTAGCAAACTTTTTGGCCTCGTCCTTTTGCTATGATTCAGCAATTAAACTCTAACTGAGGATGACTTTGTTGACGTTGACAATGAACGTGGAATGTAGGATTAACGCAGGCCTTATCTCCTCCTCCCGTTGGCGCTGTGATCATCTTACCCATGTCTTCATCAGGGAATACTGGTGTTGATAGGTCCCTGAACCACAGGTGTTTGCCTGAGCTAGGCTAGCCTACTATTCAAGTTCAAGTGATAGTGCTTCCCCTAGAAAACAAATATAAAGTTTTCATAGTGCACTTTGCTGAGGATGGAAATGTTGCATGCATAATGTTTGAACTTTCGCAAATTCATGAAATATTATTTTGTTTGACATTGAATACATTGAATCCATGGATTAATGTGTTGTTTAAAAGCAATTGCAGTAGACAGTTATCAACACACAAAAGAGTGCTTTGCAAAATTTTTACCAAAATTTATACATCACAACAAAGTACATCAAACTTAGCAGATTTGTTGAATATCCCTTCCCAGAGTTTATATGGTCATGTTCCCACTGGTAAGACCTGGGAGATGTAGTTCCAGCAAAGTTCTTGTTCTCTTTGGAAAAAAAGAACATAGGAGAAAATGTTTTTTTTTATTATTTTTATTTTTTATGTATTGTACATGGCAGCCTTCCGGCTGAATTGAATACAATTTGCGTGGAATTAAAAAAAAAAAAAAAAAATAGTCTTCAGGGGATGTAGATCTTATGTAAAACTGTCTCAATGCTTTTACCCAAACCTTGGTCCAGTGTGAAGGTGACACTACAACAACGAAGCAAAACCACAGGAGGTATCTATCGACACCTGCATCTGTAGAAGTTTAGGGAACCACCACTCTTGGGACTCGAACCAGCTATCTTCCATACCTTTAGTTGATTCTTCTTCTTTATCTTGCTCTCAGGGTTGTTTGAGAAAGGTGATCGGATGTTCAGGTGGACAAAACAAGGAAGTGAAAGTATGTTATCTTGAATGCCAAGACTGTGTTTAATGTGAGACTTGTTTTTGAGAAGTTTTAGGAGGTTTCTGTGGGTGTCAGGTTTGGCAGTTGAGGTGAGAAATTGGGTCATCGGAGGGTAGTTTGAATTTGATACAAGATTTGGTTGTAATTGAAAGAACAATATTGTCTGTTGAAAGCAAGAAGGGCATTAGCTCATTAGGAGTTAAATTGTTTTGCCCTCTGTGAACATGTGTTATGTGAAATTATGTTTGTGTGCATTGTGATCTCAAAGAAATGCATCTATTGTAGAGGATATAGTTGTTGATGATGATGATGATGAGGATAAAGATAATGATGATGATGATGATGATATGAATATGATATAATGGTGAAGATGATGATGATCATGGTGATGATAAATAGATCGATTTTGAGTGAATAACAGGAACTTCTACATGTATACCAAGTAAAGATAATTTCAATAACATCATAAAGCTCTGGAATTATTATCAGTAATTAGCTAGTAACTAGCAAAGCATTATCAACGTCAGATATAGGCCTATAGGAATGTGACTGAATTATTTGAAGAAAGAGAGAAGCATATGGAGGACAAATACAATACATTAATGACATACAATTTCAATTTTTTCTTACACTCAAGATACTCTTTGAGCCCCTATGAATAAAAGGGTTTTGCAGACAGGAGATTATCTGACCCGAACGCTCACACCCTAAAACCTAGTCCAGATTATCCGCTCGTTATATAGCCCACATTTTCTGATTCATTGGGATGAAATTATCTAAACTTGTTACACCCCCTAATTATATCTCAAACTGATGATAATTCCCTAATTGAAGCCATGTGGAATAGGATAGAGGCTATGCAGAGGGATTTAAGAGGGCATATAATTTTCCTTCTCTCCCTCACTGCCATTTATATATAATTATAGTATTGTTGTTTTCTTCTAGTTGCCCAATGTTATAGTTTCATTATTGGTTTATGTTTTTTTTTCTTGTCATTAGTATAGTTCATGGACCCCCATAATTTAGACATTTATTAAAACAGAGGCCCACAGAAACCCTAAAAAAAAGGGGGGCGTGGTCTTGACCACCGTTGAAAACAAAAGGTTATTACATAGCCAACCCTACATTGTATGTCTGTTTTTCCCCCTCATTCACTAAGCTTTAATACCACAATTTTTTTTATACCCATGGTAATGATCACATCTCCAATTTTCTTATTTTTTTCCCTCCAGGTCTTCCTTGCATCAATTTATTTCTATGTCATCTTCTTCTTTGTGCACATGCTGACATGCCTGGGACTGAGTGCACAGATATACTACATGGGTACTGTCAAAATAGGTAGGTACAATCTATAGGATACTTTTTTTTTAGACGATCAAAGAATGTTCTCTTGATCTACATTGTAAACAGAGGTTGACTCTGTTTTTATATCTTTTAAAGTGAGCTATTAGGGTGAATCAGATGTTTTTCAACTTGTTGATGATTTTCCACCTGCTTCTTGCCCAACAGCCCTTCTTTAATCTGAGCTTTTAGGCTCTTTGTTTGAAAATTTGCTAAGCTGTCTTAACTCGATCATCTGTTGTCTCTATGACATGTAGGTCCCTCCTTGAGATCAGTTCCATGGACTAGTCATAGCAACAACAACAAAAAATGATACAACAAAAAAATTCTGCCTAATTAAGCAATTAATTAGACCTGATTAATCATAAATAAGAGTTGACATGGTGAGTAATTACTCATAGGATATCAATATTGGATACCTTTGATTGGAATCCAATGCAAGGTTTTAGTGGAGCACCTCTTGCACTTGATTAGAGCCTAGACTTAAATGTTGTTGTTACGCTGTTAGGTTTATCAATTGACCTAAATGTAAGCGAATTCCAAATTCTTCCTGTAATAGAATTGTTGGAATGAAAAGTTTATAACATTGCATGATTTCCCAAGAAACAGTTACTTTTTAGAAAATGAAGTGTAAATTACATTTACATAAACTGCTATCAAGCTTTGCTCTTCTCTTTATTTTGGTAGAGGAACATTTGGGCAATTTAGTTTTTATCCATATTACGATATGCAATTCTATAAGAATTGTCCTTTCTTACATCTTTTGGTGAACAAGAAGATTATGACAAGGAGATCATTTACCGTTATAATGTAGACTAGATACGATAGGCTTCCCTTTGGCTGGGGGCTCAAATACATAATACTGTTAATGACATACATGTAGACAAGACAGGATTCGGTGCCCCAGGTGCTGGGGGTAACTAGAAGATTATATAACGGTAAACCAGACTGGATCTGCACCTGAGGGTAACAACATCCTGGAGTATTTCCCCTCTCAGGATGTGTTTCCGTCAGGAGGACATTATTAACAGACAAATGCTAATTAAACCAAGTCTTGAGCTTTAATAGGTTTCCATGCTAAAGCAGCTGAGTTCACCTAAGATCCAGGTAGTGTGCTGTTAGACATGATGTAATGAAAGATTTAATGAAGTGTTTTGTTTGTTGTGATTGCGTATCATGAATTGGTAAATTGTCACTTGGTTTAAAACTACTTTGACTAATGCTCGCTTGATCTCATCCCATATGGTCTAATTCCATTTGGCCTGTAACAGTTTGTCTGACTACCTTTTGGTCTGATTGCCAGTTCGCCTATTTACTATTGCATTTTGTCAAATCGTTAAAAAAAGATTACTAATGTTATGCACCAATTATTAATTTGTGAATTAAATTAAAAAACAATTAGACCAAAAGGTAATTGGACAAATTGGCAATTAGACCAAATGGATATAAAGCCATGAATTTTACGATTTTAAGGAACATTTTTCTACCAATGGCACCATTTTACAAATTCTACAAAGAGAGGAAGCTGACTTTGAACAGTTTTTTGGACTTCTCTGGATTTGTACCAGCAGTAACTGAACTCAAATTAGATGATCTCGTGATCTGATAGCGAAAGATTTATGTCTGCATACTTGTATGATACCATTTTCTGTACTTTTAAGTACAAATCTTTTATTTGACTTAAAAGTCATATAAAAGATTTGGACTGTCTTTCCCTATTTTCACCATCGCTGAAAGCTATGCTCATATGTACTGTAAACTACATGTAGTTCAAAGTCTAGTGAAAATTCATTATTGAACCGACTACTAAATAACAATGACATTTGATTTAATGAAACAAATGTATGATGCACTCATTGTTCTCAATCAGTAAAGTATAAACTTTCAAAGCTGAAGGATTATTGGATTAGGATTAGTCGTTTTATTCTTTTATATCTACATGTATTCTGGTGTAACAGGTGACTTGCTGATTAATGTTTGGATTAGTTTACGTTTTGTTGCATTTGTTGCTTAGCATTGTGAGGATCATCTACTATTAATAATAGAGCATCTGATGACAAAATAGAACATTTGATGATTCAATGTTTTAGTAACGTACCTCATTAAACATGCTACAAACTTGTTACGAGAGTTGATGACTGCTTATTCAAATTGCTTAAAACAGTAACTTCCGGCTCACCTACTCAGTTTCCTGTTCCATTCTTCCACTTGTTTCATGCTTCTTTTTCCTGTCATTATTATCTAAGTTTAGGCTTTTGTTGAAATCATTTGGCATGTTGTGCCCTTTTGATAATTCTTGAAGTAGTGAAGAGCATTGCATTGTTGCATTGGTGTCTCCCTCTGTTTAGAAAGATACAATATATTTTATTAGGTCTTTGTAACTAAACTTTCATAGAAATTTGGATAATTCTTTGTCCTGCATTCACTAATTGCTTGGGCTCATTGTTTTATCCGATCCAATGATATTGCTTTTGTGCTTTATATTTTTTAATGAAAAACAAAATTGATTTACATGTAGTTACATGACGGCTCACAAGATTAATAAAAGTGAATTCATGACATCCTATTAAAGATACTAGAAACAGTAACTTCGAATTCACTTTCTGAATTCCTATTCGTGTCATTGATCTTTTTTCTTATGTACATCTTTTGAGATGTTTTTTAAAACTTTTGAAGTGTAAAGAAATAAGCACTTTGCAAAGATCCGAAATGTCTTTTAATTAAGGAATTCATGGAAAGTGGTTTGGCAAAGATTATGTGCAGACTCCTTTTATTTGTTGAGCAATATTTCAAGGATTTTTCCTGATTAATTCTTATTTTGGCTTAGGTAAAGGTGGTTTGGCATGAATTGACCACTACATTGTTGAGGCTACATCTTAAACAAAGAAAAACCGATAAGTTTGACTCTATTATGCTGAGGTGGTACCAAAAAAAATCTGGAAATGATCACAAAACCATAATCAAACCATTTCTTCATTGTTCATATTTTACTTTTCAAGGACGATATTCTTTAAAAGGAACTACTTAGTGAAATGCTGCCCACACATATGTCTGGAATAATTTCTAAAACAAGCATATACCAGGTTGTTCCTCATTGGAACCAGCCCACGCATTGTGAGTCAACCGCAACGTTGTCTCCATGTACAAAAGGGCAACAGACAAGATCTTTCATGAAACAGGGACCTTGTGAATCAGTTGAACCTGCCTATCCGCCCCTTGGACTTGTTCCACGGAAAAGCCCCCAGAATGCTCCCGGCTCCCTTCTCCGAAAACAGGCTGCAATGATGCAACATGAATATCATTGATGACACTATGTGTCAGAGTGGGGGCGGGAAAATGATAGAAGAGAGCTGGCGAAGTGCAGGAAAACGGGAATTTCCGCTCTTTTTGTTAGGTTAACAGTAACTTTTGTGACAGTTGGTCCCTCAGGGCGGATTTTGAGGAGATTGCGTGTAGGCAAAGGAAGTGATGAGCTTGAAGAGTCTAGTCAGTATAAAGTGTGACTGGGTGGTATGCTGGACTCTGGAGAGGCAAAAGGGTGTTAGGAACTATAATTTTTCATAGATTTATCATCCTTTTGGCTGTTAACAGAATTCTTCATTCGACTTCCATGTGGGTTTATTAAGCTGAAATAAAGGGCTCCTGACCTACATGTATGTTTGGCAGTAATGTCCTTTCATGGTCCAATCTTCTTTTGTATGGACCACAGAAAATATAACGAATACAAAGACTTACATATACATCAGTAAATGAAACTAAATTGGCCCTCTGAGTTCCGCTATATGCGGTAGTGTAGGATTCTAGGAACTGTAACCACACAGATTTGTCATGTTGCATAAAAAGCTAAAAATGAAATGTGAATTTGAGTCACATGGCACCATTTTGGTTAAATTTCATAAAACTATTATGTATTCCAAATTTCTCCAAATATCCTCATTAAAATTCTTTTTCTTTTACACTACATGTAGTATCGTCAATATCAAATGGCCCAATTCAAACGTGAGTGACACGACATTTGGACTGATAGAAGGGTGCATATCTTTGCACTTGTAGGTTATGAATGGATCATGACTACCATACTATGTATAATGTAGGAGTGGCATGTGTCATTACCAGTTGGATTTTAATTTTACAATTGGTCCTGGAAATTATGATTAGAAAACAGTGCGTGAGTGACACGACAGAAAAAAGACATGGGTTTCTGACCATCATTGGTTATGGTTGGATTTGTGCCCAAGTAGATCTCTAAGGGTACCATAAGTGCTGGTATATATATGTATATGAATAGTGCACCTCTCTGACATTTATTATGTTTATCAATCATTTCCTCTCTGTGGAAAATGGTCCACCTCTATGTGTCGTGAGTGACACGACATCCAAAATGTGAGTGACACGACCGTTGCCTTAAATTCAACATTTCAAGTAAATAACTAAATCCAAATTACCTGTATTTATATGCCATGTTAGAGTAGTCCATGAAAATTACTTTAAGCAAAAAAAATCTGACAAAAGTGATGGGTATTAAGAATAAGAGGCATTTAAAGCACCATAGTCTCATATGTGCAAATTCCTGTTTGCTCAATTATTCAGCGTAAGAAAGCTGGATCACATAGTGTTTGAACTTAAATAATTGTTTGTATTGTAAAGTAGCCTTTGTGTTGATTTCAGATCCTAATTTGCATTTTCAAAAGCACAGCGCCACATTAAAATTTCAGCTAAATGTCCCACTTAGTCTGAATATGACCAAATGTGATTCATCTGTTCGTTACTTTTTACTTCAAACATGTCACACCTTTGAAATGCCCAGAAATTTGAAATTGTAATCTTTCATGTAGTCATCAACACTCCTGAAAATGAATTTTAAGTGACTATGAAAGCCCATCAGATAATAAACATAAGTTCACACTCGAGCGGGGTTAACTAGGTTCAATCAATGATTAGGCAATATTTAGGCAATAGTTTTCGTATTCCTTTTGGATACATTTTTGCCCCAAGGCGTTAGACGTTATGTGGAGATGAATAGTTTCCTGTAATTTACATCATGTCACAGTGTTGTATGGGGATATTTCCAAAGTTCTGTTCATTTAGTCTTAGGTGCTTGAGGATATGCCGTTGCGCCCACCTGTTGCAAAGGTGAATACAGAGACACTTTCTGTGGTTGTCTGATGATTGGGTTTGGGCTGTGATAGTTCCATTTATTCTCAATACCTTTACTTTTCTAGTTTTAGAGTATTTCTTTTTGTTTTTCCTTTTGGATTTTTCTCCTTTTCTTTACTGGTTATTTCTTTTGGTTCATTGCTCCTTTATGCAAAATAATTTATGATGGTAACTTTTTAACAAATTTATTTATCTGGTGTTGACAGCATGGTACCATGTGATGTGAGCCAGAAAGGTTTTAAGACTGTGTTTAACTACAGGAGGCAATCTGTCTCTGAGCTTAGATGGTGGGTTCTGTTCTCTCAAAACTTGGGCAACATTCTATCATGTGGAATGTATGATAAAGCGCCTTGAGCATTTTATTTAAATGGAAAATGGTGCTGTAAAAATCTCATGTATTATTAATATTATGATTATAACCACTCTATTCTTTCCTATTGGCAAGGGTTGGCTGAACTTTTTTTTTTTTTTGTAACAATTTCTTCATTTCTATTTTCCTGCAGATGGAGGAGTTTTCAAGAGGACATTTCTCATTTGCAAGTCGGATATATTCACCTGTGCAAGACCAACTCATCCGGTATGTAAATACATGTACATGTATGCCTGAAAGAAAAGAAAAAAAAAAATAGAAAAAATGAAAAGAAAAATGTGCTGGAGATTCGGCCAAATAATTTCAAGTTGTGTCTATAAAATTAATGTAGGCAGATAGTTAGAGACAACTTGAGTTGTAAATTATCTTTTGAGAGGGCCGTTAGTACTTTAAAACTGACTTTGTAGGAGGGAGGTAGAGAAAGAAAGAAAGATGGACAGACATAAGCACACATTAAAGTGGATTGGGGCAAACATGAAAGGCTGTCATGGTAAAGGGAATAGAGCTTTGGGGGAAACCAAAGAATGAAGATATCCCCCCCCCCCAAAAAAAAAAGAGAACACCCCTAACTTTAAAAGACAACAAGTAAGACAAAGAGAGAGAAACACTATCTTGCACAGAGGCAAAGGAGGATAGAATAAATGGAGTCAGAGCTAGGTAAACTAACAGAGAGAGAGAGAGAGGAAAGTAATAATAAAACTTTTGCTGAATATGTATGCAAATGAGAGGTATATATAAGAGATGAATAAACAACAACAAAAACTTGGAGGCATGGAGCAAAGAGTGGACAAGAATAACTAGACCCTAGGCTCTCGATGACACATGCACCGATGGAGCATGTATCCGGTCTTTTCCAATATGTCATCAGTAAGGAGAACCTATGGGATGGATTCTCTTAATCTCAGTGATATTTACCTTCTTAAGCTCCCCCTGGGGCAACATCTTATCCCAAACCCCTCAAGAAAACCAGCACGATTGTTACTGTCCCTACTCTCTTACATTCACCCCTCTCCATCTTCTTGACTTCTTCCTATTTCATCTCTCTAAGGTTTTCTTCCTAAATGTACATGTAGTATATCAAAATTGGGAATATTACTACAAATGTCCTACTTGTATTTCATAACTTCCTTCTCTTGTTAAAACCTTTTTGGCAATTTTAGCTGTTTTCCTACATTTCATATCTGTCTCATGACTTGCTCATCTTTTTTTTACTTTTTTCCTGTTTGTGTCTTTCCATCGTTCTCCATCAGTCATTAATTCTTCTGTATCCCTATTGATGTTTCTTTCCCATTTTCTGTCTTTTCCACGCACCCCTACCATTTCTATCCCTTCTCTTCTTCCTACTTTCCTTCCTAGAAAGATATTAAGTCCTCCCACTCATATTTTATAATATTTCTTTTCTACCTGTCATTGACTCTGTCCATCCTGCTGATTCACACCCACTCTTGTCCCCTCTCTCTCTCTCTCTCTCCCTCTCCCTCTCTCTCCCTCTCCCCCTCTCTCTATCTTTCTTTTCCCTGCCCTCCCCCTCAATCCCTCTCTCTTTTTCTCCCACCTTCTCCAACTCCTCCCAATCTCTCTCTCTCTCTCTCTCTCTCTCTCTACTTCACCCTTCCTTTACAGTCTTCCCTTCCCAATGTCCCCTCCTATATTTCCCACCCACTCTCACCCACTTCAATACCTCACTTCATATCTCACTTTTTCTTTCACTTGATATCTTTTGTTTCTCCCACTCATTTCCCTTTAAACTTTTTATTGCTCAACTTTTCCTCCCCATCTCCCCATCTAACCTCTATCTCTCTCTCTCTCTCTTCTTCATTCACTAACTGTATCACTCACTTTTCACCCCTTCTTTCTTACTTTTCCACTCTCTCCATCTGATTCTCTCCTCAGATCTTGCTCCTTTCATCTCTCTTCCATACACCCTCCGTCCAAAGTCTGGTGGTTTGTGGAGTATCCTACTTTAGTCACGGCCGGAACAAGTTTGTTAAATTTAGTTGAGTGATTCACTTGCAGAAAGAGAGCACTTGACTTTGATTCAAAATCACTTGGGAATAGTAGTCAAAACCTTAAAAAGAAAAAGAAAAAGGACATTGTGATTGCATAGAGCATTCACACACCTATGGGATCCTAATGCATCATGTAAGAGTACAGGTTTCCTGCTTTAATGGCCACCTTTCAAGGAAGACCCCATTTGTGTGTTTCCCCTCAATGTACATATTGTGATCGTCCCAAGAGGCATTATTTTATTTATTATTTATTTATTTATTGGTATATAATACCCACTGATAAGCAGCACAAGCTGAAGGAATCAGTTTACAATCATAATCAAACAGTTAACAAATAATTTATGCAATTATAATAATAACAAATTTCTGCTCAAATCTACAAAGATTATATCAACATTGATCTTACAGCAATAAATGATGTTATATATTTCAAAAATCTATTTCAAAATACTACCATTACTATAACATATTCAAGTGTGCACATATATATTGTATAAACTATTCTGAGGAAGAGAAATTGGAGTGAGAAGATAGAGTGGATAGGAGGAGAGAGAGAGGGAGAGACAGAGAAAGAGAGAGAGACAGAGAGTGAGGGGCGAAGGGTGAAAACTTGGTAAAACAGATTTCTCAACTGAGAAGAAATATGACCAAAAAACATGCAGCTATAAAATTTAACTACACACTGGTAATGTCACAAAATACAATTTACGGAAATATTCCAAGTATTAGATAATTTACAAAATCAACAAAGGGAAATTTTACATCTTCAAAAGATAACCGAATTACATATATTCATAGCAAGGCATGCATGATTTTGGTAAGTGAAGTTACATGTATTTTTCAAAGTTTAAGATACTATTTCAGGATTTAGCCAGCTGAGGGATGGTTGATTTCTTGTATCTTTCTGTGTTGCATTTTACTGTAGGGAATGCAGGCATCCCAAGAGACAGAGAATATGTATATTGAAGTTTTCTGTTCTTACAAATTGTTCACTTTGATTACTATCCTTTTATTAATGCAAAATGAATGATTTCACAGTCTTTCCCTTCATGTAAATAGCTGCTTAAGCAAGATAGAACATTCAACATGATTATTCAAAACATGTTTGTATACGTTGCAAAAATTAGTCTTGGGACACATTGTGAAAACATTGATAGTAAAAAGGCGATGACTTTACGTATTTTCCCGCCTGAAAAGTTCCTCACAGTACGTGTACATGTATCTCCTTAGATGAGGTGAAGGTGGTGCACACAACATATACAAGCCTAATAGAAGACCATTGACTTTGATAGCAATAACAAATGTTGCAGGTGTCTTAAGCATACTTCTCACATTTTGATCCTGTTTTTGTTTCTGTTTCAGACAAGAGTAGCTCTTCTGGCAGTTGGCATCGTAGTCAATTTGGCATTGTAAGTTTATTCAACTGTTTAGTTGCTGGATGATGATGATGATGATGTTTGGGGTTTTAATGACAACGATGATGACAGTGAGGAGTTCATGATAATGATGAAAATGATGATTATGACATTAATGATGATGGGGGTGATAGTGATGATAATGATGATGATGATGAAAATGATGATGATGATGATGATGATGATGATGATGATGATGATGATGATGAAAATAATGATGATGATGATGATGATGACAATAATGAAGATGAAGAGGATGATGATGGTGGTAATGTTGATAATGATGTTGAAGATGATGGTGATGACTGTGGAGATAGATTTTAGTGATGAAGGATTAACAATGTAAATAATGATGGCAAATGATTTTTAATTTATGTTTGACTAATTACAACGTACAGTTGTACATGTAGTTGTCAGTATGACAAGAAGAATGTTTGTGAGCAGAGTTATTGCCTTAAATATGGCATCAGTCAATATAATAAGTTCTTACTTTGTAATTACTAGAAACAAATTGGTATAAAACTGAACACTTTTAGTGTTGATATTACAATGTATATTGGGTGTTCAACTCTCCTTTCAACATTTTATCATAACAGGAGCATTTTAGGCCTTGTGACCCGACCTCTAGATTTTGCATCCTTCCTCCTGGCTATAATGATAGTTAACATGCTGCTCTATCTATCTTTCTACTTTATCATGAAGGTGAGTATGTGTGAGCAGTTATATGGAGATGTCTTTTTTTTTCTTTTTTTTTTGACAGTAAATTTTACCTTTTCTCCCAGTTTTTTTGCTATATTTCTATTCTTGTTAGTAGTCTACAGACCTTTTCCCCCGTTACTGTCCTGTCTGTCTTTCTCTTCCTTTTGTATTTCTTAAGAATTATTTGTAGTCATCGCTCTCTCTCTCTCTCTTCATTATCTTGATGTTCCTCGACTTTGCATTACTTCCCTTCTGTTCTTCTATCTCTGTGTTTCTTTTTCTGGTATGTGTATTTGTATAAGAGTTATATGAAGTCATCTCCAAGTAGAAGTGTCGTAGTGTAGTGGTCTCACCACTGGACTGTCAATTCAAAGACTGCGGGTTCTATTCCCGCACTGGCACTTATGTCCCTTGAGCAAGGCATTTAATCTACATGCTTGACCCCATCCAAGGTGATAAAAATGGGTACCCGGTAGGCTTGCGAATGCTATGTGGTTCGCTTTAGCATGTGTGCACCTAACAGGCGACCAGCTGGAATACTCCTCAGGGAGTGGAGATTGTGCACTGTAAAAGTGTGGTATCGTTAATGAATCCCATGACCGGGGTAATAATATACTGTAAGCGCTTTGATATAGTTTACTATGAGTGCACTAAATGCTAGTTATCATTATTATTATTATTATTATCTCCATTATTTTTCTCTCTTTCTTTCCCTCACAGCTTATTTGCCGAGAGAAGATTCTAATGGTTGTAATTCTTCTCATCACTCTGACCCTCTTCCTGTGGGCAGCTGCTCTTTACTTCTTTCAGATAAAAAACACAGGCTGGCAGGTAAGCTGGAAAACTAAGCCTTAGATCAACAGGATGATGCATAAAAATGTGCAGGCCAGAATGCAAAAGTTAAAGTAGCATTCAAAAATAAAATATATTTAATGTACCAAGTGTATCTCGTTAGTTTTTGGTATCAATATCCGAGATCGAGGTACAGGTTAGTAAACAAGTCATAAGACTTGATATAATACATGTAGTTTTTAACAGTTATATCCTCTGCATTCATTGGGTAAAGTAGATCAAAGGAAGGGAGAGAAGGAAATAGAAATAGAAGAGAGAGCAATGAAAATAGGTTTGAGTTCAACCAGTACTCTTCAGCTGCATCTCACCTATGACCAAATTGGAGTTCGATCATTGATATCGGATAATTGCTCAGCTGTTGACTCCTACTATCATAACCTCCAGTCTACATGTACATTCATTTATGGTAATCTTGCTTCGTATTGCCTTTCTCATTTACAGTATTCTGCAGCTCGATCTAGAGAGCTGAATGCTGATTGTACAATCATGGGCTTCTTTGATGGACATGACACCTGGCATTTCATCTCAGCATTTAGTCTCTTTGTCTCGTTTGTTGTAAGTACAGTGTACTCCTCGTATAATGAGGTCCTCGAGACCAAGACAATTACATCACAATGGTTTTGAGATTCCACGACTAAGTTCAATTTTTAAAACTTGAATGAAGTATTTTATGTCAAATTTGTACTCTGACAAGATCCTTTTATGACAGTTTGTGTACAAAAATAGTTGGTGGCATGGAAGTCAAATCTAATCCTAATGAACTGATTATTCTGATTTTCAGGTTATGTTTAAAAAGTGTGCCGCCAGAATTGTCTTGAAAGCGTGGAAACATGATAGGGCCACCCCTTGTTGAAGCAGTGTTACTGATTGCCTGTTGAGAAAAGAAATTCTTACAAGGTTTTATAGATTTTTTGTAAGTGTATACATTATAAATTAGCACCCGAATACATGTACCTTTACAGTTTAATGAAATCCACACTTCGGTTGTGTTACAGACTTCGTTCTAGTGAAGATACTTCAATCTTACACGTTCCGAGAGTTGTTTCAAAAAGGGGGGAAGCTAGCTTTGATTATTGTGGTTCCAAATTGTGAAATAGTTTGCCAGCCCATTTACAGTTTAGTTCATCAGTTGAATCGTTTAAAAGACATCTTAAGACTTATCTACTTTCGTTGTAGTGCAATATTGGAGAGCTTTATGGAAAGCGCATAGAGCAGTTTTGATTGATTATGCGCTATGTAAGAACCAGTTTATTATTATAATATCCCATATCTTGGTCTTTTCTTTCTCTTGTTTTCTCACAGGGTGTGCTTCTCCTGGATGATGATTTGGAGCAGACTCCTCGTAACAGGATCCGTGTCTTCTAGTTCAGGAACCGACCCTGCCTGGGAATGGAACTAGTGATGCAGCCAAAATTTAACTCTCGTTACCAGTCCCTCCTAGAGAAGGGTACTGATGATGCAGTTTTCAGCCATGTACATGTAAAATTTAGACCATCACCAAACATTCTGAGAATCCTCATAACAGAATATGGGTCTTTTAGCTGCACTTACCATCGTCACCCTAAGTTGGGTAATAATGATAAGTATAGATTTATTGAGTGCAATTACATGGATTTAATTAGCTGCAGTTGAAAGCTCTTTTCTTTTTACTTAATTCTACAAAAATATCGTAGCTCAACAGACGAAGAGCTAAGTAGGTAAGCTTTCCTATAGTTTTGGGGCAGCAGTGGTGAAAGAGAGAACTACGTAGGCTATGACTGTCTGACTGGAATTTTTGATGAAGTAGTTCTTTTACATAACTAGGAGCTTGTCCACTCAGGAATTTATAGACAATTTACAATATTTTGAGTGTAATTTAAAAAAAAAAAAAAAATTGGGACATATTGGCGCCTAATGGAGCTCTCTCAAAAGGGGTGTAAAATTGAATTTTGGCCGACAGTTGAAAAATATCTTGCATAATATATTCTGGACTTATCTAGATATCCAAGATTCAGGTATACATGTACCTAGCAACTGCTCATTCCAGCAGTATAGCTTGCAGTGAATACTGTCCAAATCTATACAAGACCACTTTAAAAACATTCTTGTACCATGTGGAAGAGAATACCCCTTTCTGCACATGATGTTCCAACATTACCAAGACATTGGTGGCAGTTTTGTCTCCCTAGCTACAATGTAGGTATGTGAACATCATAAAGTGTTTCCAGTCTTGATAAAATCACCTCAAAATGTGTAACCATTCCAAAGTGGGGTGTAGATTGGATGTACTTATACGTTTGATTTCTTAGAAATTCTGCTTGTACACAGATGTACTCCTTTGTTGACTGTTCTACACATATAATTTACATCAACTCATTTTTCAGTACATAGGCCTACACGTGCACAGTTAGCAATCAGCAAGGTTGTTCGTATACATGCATATATCAGACATGTTATTTGTAAGTCTTGCCAAAATGAATGTAGGCTGCTAAACCTAGATTTGAATTTAAAGGATTTTGTTTCAAAGGAACTTTTCAATATTGTGAGGAAAGTATTCTCCATTGTGACCCATTAGTAACCAATAAGCTGCAATGATTCGAGGTTTAATTGTGTTACTTCTATCATGTATAGTTTTTTTTTTTTTTTTTTTAAAGATCATATCATCCTCCTCTATTGAAGTTGATTTCCAAAGTGATTTGCTTAATGTCCTCACATGGCATTTTATTTTTTACACATGTCATGCTTACATTTTGTTGGAATTTTTAAATGTCCATTCATTTGAAAAATATTTATTAACCCGTTGTATACTAAGCCCGCATATATGCGGGATGGTAATATAGAGACTATCCCACTTTTTGACCATATATTTCGCTCATTATTGCATTAATGCACAAAAATAATACATGATTCCATTGATTAGATATTGATGATTGAATGGCTATCTTTGTTTCACTTTCAAATTCAAAAGATTTGTGGAACCATGCGTGACAAACACGCATCATTGGTCTTTGTAAAAAATAACCTCAGTCTTCAACGGGTTAAGTTACATTATGACTATACGATAGGGAACAGTAAGTAAAGTCTTGTGCAATTTCTCTGTTTTATCTGTGTAAAATCCCTGTATATTATTGAGAAATAACCAACTGAAAAGTGTTTTATGTTCTTGCAATGATTGTGATGGTTAAAAAATAGTTTTCTAAATATGTTTGTTTCAATATCCTTTTTAAAAATAATATCGCTTTGTACAGCATTATCTGATTATCTTTATTAAACAAGAGTACAAACATCATTTATTATTTTGAGTTATAATATTCTGAATGTTAAGAAATGTACTCAAGTACAAAGTAACCTCTAGTTCTGTTATATAAATGTTACTTTGGTTTAGGATGTCAGGATGCAGCATTCTCTATGGGGAGTCAGTGGAGTGAGAGTCTAAAACAGAGAGGCTGCTATCTTGAAACTAAATGTTTTCAGAACCTTACAAAAATTGAGGTGCTTTATTCAAACATTCTATGTTCTTAAACCAAAGTTACATTTTGTACCAGAATAAGGGTGTAAGTTTGTACTCGAGTACAGAATATAGGCCCGAGGAAGATTTTTTTGTAAAATATTTCTTGTTAATTAACAGTAATGTATAAAAGATTGCTATGGAAGTTGAACTTGTTTTGTTAAGTCAGATTTCAGTTTTTATGAATACTAGTATTTTATTGCTTACAAATCTTTGAAACAAACTTGTGTATGAACGATGAATCTTCCATTACTTCAGTACTTTATCTCTGTCTTGTACATGTTTTTTATATATAAAAGTAATTGTATAAATGTTGATATACATATAAATTAATAGGGCGAGACATGTACATAACAAACATTCATGTAGGACGATAGATGTGTATGTATTTCTACCACAAAACCGCACCTGTTAAAATAAGCCAATTACCTCACTTTAACAGAATCTAGTCATACCGAGCAGTTTACATGTACACAATATACATGTGTGTAGAATGTGGCATATTTGGATTGGTCAACTGCCTGTTGGTCCTCATAACAGAAGTGGGGAGGGGGGGGGGAACCTTCTTAATTTTATCACCTTTGGGGTAAGTCTGCAGTGGGTGCTTGCTACATTGGATATGGTAAACTTTTGATTGATAAAGGTGGATATAGTAAACAAGGCTACACTCTTTAATGAAAATAAATGAGAACAAAACACTTTTCTATTTTTCTGTTCAATTGAAAGATATTTAATTTAGCATAGAATTCATTTTCTTCCTGTAGTGGACGGAGTTTATACAATTTGGTAGATAAATATAAATCCATTTAATCAAAGCACATGTACATAAACAGGTTTCTGGAAATGTTGACAAAATAGAAGGCAGTAAGTAGGCACATTAAATAAAGAGAAAGAACAGTTTTCTTGCATATTAACGTATAATTAGTGATGTTTATATGATTTATAAATCCTTAGCCTCTGCAATATTGTATTTACACTCAGATTGTATAACTTTATACACTTTTATTAATGAATGTGACTATCATAATAAATATACAATTATTTCTTGTCAACAAATAAAGTGTGTTTGCCTTTGAAGTTCTTTCCCATGAAATGTACATGTATGGATACATTTCAACACAAATAAAGATAATATATCTATGTTTATACACTCGGTCATCATTTACAGGTGCTTTCACCAATAAACAATCATTACATGAAACCTTGTTAACCCGTTGGGGACTGAGCCCGAATATATTCGGGCCGAGGTCTATGGGAAATGTGTGTTGTAGCTAAATCAGCTCGTCTCCAACAGGTTAAGAATAGCAAGCATCGGTGTTTGACAATAACATAAGCATCCTATAGTGACAACTTGTACAAGCACACCACAATTATGATGCTTTTCAATTCAATGCCTCTCAGTTCTAACCAATCCTTTTTTTTTTTCATATGTTTGTAAGCAATGAACAAGTTCTCACTGTTCACAATACCTATATTCTATTTCTGAACAGAATATGGAATTATTTAGTTACATTGTCTTCCTATGAATATGTATTATAAAAAAATTCCAAAAGATACCTGAACTCTTGTCAGACCAAGAGGTTTTTATCGCCCTTACTTGCATATCATCTAAACTTACCAGAGACGAGCTTTCTTTCTTCCTGAAGTCTGAATTTGAGTCATGAATTGTGAAGTTAAAAATTGCCGAATAACATTTACATCAAGGTGAACAATGAAAACAGGCACTAACTTTTATCAAAATTTTGTGATACAATACATGTGGCACATTCAATGGTCAAATGAGTTTCACCAAAGAGGTGTAAGAGGTGGAGTATCAACAGACATATTTGCTCTTTGAAGCAACCACAGCACTTCTGCATAATGGAGCTTAACTGTAGGACTCCATCTATTCATACCTTATCAATCTAGTTTTATTCAGAAGCTTAATGTCACTGCCTTATTGAGGCAATGTGGCGAAAAATAGTGGCATTGTAAAGCTTAATACAACATGGAAAAAAGGTAATTGTTGAAAAGTATCATTTCATTGCATACAAGCATGAGGACTATTCGTATTATGATCTACAAAAAGTTTATACCCTTGCTATCAAGTAGCCAAACAATGATGATGTGTGGGCTCGAGACCAACAGTAAATAACCAGAGTTATTTCTTACATGTAGTTTCATGTATTTTCTAAAGTTGCTTATTTTCAATGATAAGAAACACAACTAGATTTTTTTTTTTTTCAATTGTAACTCGGTACAAATCAAGAAAAATATTAGCGTATCTAGGAATTTGCAACTTAAACATATTGGTGGTTTTGAGATGTTGGGTCATATTTATTTATGGCTAAACAGCAACAGCAATTATGCCTTTTAACACTTTAGCTACTACAATGTAAACCGGCTGTCAGCTTACCACACTGCTTAGAACAGCTCTGTTTTCTGCCTGCTCCATGTATACTCATGATATTTTCCAAAAATAAAAGGTCAAACTGCCCGTATTTAAGGGTGACTTGTGTGTTCTGAGCTGTCAGACTGTGCACAAAAAATATACCGGTATGCTTGAGTGAATACAAGGATTTTCCATTGAAACACACAGATGCAGCCAAAAACTTGCCATTAGGCGACTTACCAAAAACTAAAGCCACAGCCTGCTGCATGACCGCCGCGATTTTATACCTGATGTACTAATCCTCTCCTTAAATCAATGGAAGAATAATAGGGGATCGGTATATCCAGCACATAATCACACTGTGCAGTAGTCATACAGGGGGCCACGGCTTTATCTTTTGGTAAGTCGCCGTAAGGAATAAGCTGACATTAGTCTCAAGGCGCTAAAAGGTTAAATGTCTTTAAATGCCAATACATTTCGCTTAGCTACCTAGAATAAAGATGAACTTTAGGCAACACCAATACCACCGTTCATTTCCAAGATTTCACAATTAATACCAGCTATATATGCAGGCAGCACCCACCAAGCTAATTGGGGCCATTGACATTGGACCTGATACCATGGGGTGTGGCCGGTGCAGGGGGTTGGGTGGGGGGTAAGATGTGACCCCCTTTCCGAGACAGAAGACCAATCTCCTCCTTCAGGGCTTCGATCTCCTGTGCTTGGAGCTGTACAGAGGAGGGAAGAGAAAATGAATATTTTAATATCCACTTCTATTATGCCACTGTAAAGTTTATGAGCATAAACAGTCCACTCCCATTATAATGAGGTGCTAGAGACCTACATGTAACTAATTACCTCCAAACAAAATCTTTCCATGATGAACATGATAAACAATAAACACATATTAGGAATCAGAACTGGGAGAACAGCCTCATTAAAATCAAATCTTGTAACATTGCTCATTATAATGGGGCTATTTTTAATCCAAACACTGAAGAGTTTAGTACATCATTGGTATTGTAAAACAGAAATTCGCTGATGGAGGCACAAGGGTGTGATAGAAGGCGTCAATACCAATCAAGCCTTTCTTTCTAAATCATCTTATTGATTTATTCCATTCCATTTTTCTCTAAATTTCAGTGGCTTTATATTATCATGAAACAAGTTTTGGTTGGCAATTGAAAATTAATGTCTCATCAAGACACAAGTGCCAAATAAAGGACCCCTCAACATTACAAAACTTACACAGCTGAAGAGGTAACATAAAAACGTCACAAGTGACATGGTACCATTAGTCATGAAATGGTTTTTAATGTTTTTTCACTGTGATTCAACTCTCATGGTGGGCTGAGTATTAATGTATCATCAAAATTCTAAAAATAATATCCTTTACTACAGCAAAAGAGTCTAGCCTTCTTTCCTCACAACCTTTCCCTTCCCCCATAGGTTTCTGCAAATTCATGTTAAGATCATCCAACGATTAGAACATTCGGTGGTGGGTCTCGATGTGACTGATTTGGGAGTACTGCTCATATTTCTGGCCTTCCTGAAGTCTATTTACAGAATTGATGACAGAGAACATCTCGATCGCCATGGCTACAAAATCTATGTTTCTATTTCTTTCTTTTTCTTCAGATGATTTCAAAATGTTGTTTTCATAGAATGCCTTTCCTTATATTCTACTACGTTTCTTATCAGCTATGAGCTCTTCTTTTTTTTTCTTTGTCCTTATCAGCTATATGCCATTTCTATTTCTTTATCTGCCTTAGAATATTTTCATGCCTCTCTCTACTCTTGTGTTTTCTTCTTTTTTTTTATTAACTTTCCATACTTTTCTTTTATCTTTTCTCATTTCATTATTACTTAACATTTGAAAGAATTTAATACCTTCTCTCTTACAAACCTAAGCAAATAATTTTTGGCAATTTGATTGTTTTTTTGTTTGTTTGTTTTTTTTTTTTTTTTTGGCAGATCGGAGCGCCTATAGCATTGTTTGTGGTGTAGAAACAGAACTGAGAAAGGTGAAAAGGTTAGAGGAACCAAGGAGATTGAATATAAAGATTATTCCTTCTCATATCCGTGGTCTGCCATTGAACAAGCATGTAATTTTGAATCAGATTGGGTAATGTTTATCAAGAGAAACAGTGATGGAGATGACAGAAGGCCTATGCTTGTTGCTGGCATCCATCCCCCCCCCCCCACAAAAAAAAAAAAAAAAAGAAAAAAAAGAAAAAGAAAAAAGAAAAAGAGAAAAGAAAAAGAAAAGAAAAAGAAAAGAAGAAATTTATAAAATGACCACAGTCTATTCCTGTTTTAATAAACATTGATACAACAAGATTTCATTATAATGAGGTAACTCTTCTGTTACTATTTCAAGTATATTCACTGTTGTGTTCAGTACAGTCTACACCCATTACAATGAACACAAATACAACAAGTTTTTCTGGCACAAATTTCAAATGTGTGCACATAATGTCTTTGTGTTCATTTCATTATAACAAGGTAAATTGGCTTGGCCCTAAGCATCTTTGTAATAGACTGTATAAATGATTCTACTCTTTTCAAAAAGGGGAAGAAATAAAGGGGGACATTCAGCCATTTTCTTGTTCTCTCTTTTATTTTTCTGAACGATTAGAAGATTATAAGCGAGAGGAAGAGAAGGAAATTGGAAGAGCAATCCTTGCATCAGTCAATATCATCAAGACATGAACCACAAACCTACATCCTTACATAGTTTCCTTTATCTCTCCCTGATCCAACCAGGATAATGGCTGGATTTATAGATTCAAGTCTGCTTAGTCCAATCTGTTTGTTGAAATGTGAGCTTCAAGCCTAAGCCATCTCCAAATTTAGTGTTTCCCTAAGTAGTAAGGCGTTGCAAAGTCTTGTCTTTTGTGTGAGGAAAGGAACGCTTTAACATGGAAGTATTAAATCTTGCATGTCACTTCCTTTTTCTCAACTTATATTTGGGAACAATTTCAACAAAAGCAAAAACAAACGTCTTGAACTTTTAAAAGTTTTTTGTAAAGTCAAAGTTGTATAAGGGACAGGGAAGTTATGTTGTCTTTGTTATGCTAGTAGTGGTTCCTTTGTTTCAGTTTCCGGTAAGAAATGTACATGTACAATGGGACAAAAAGGAATGACGTACAATGATCACGACATCTAGTTGCTCTTCAGTTCTATTTAGTTTTCCTTTGCAAAACTTTTCAATAAAAATGATAAAGCAAAGCAAAAATATTATTACCTTAATCACTCATGTAGCCTTTTCAACAATAGTTGTTGCTATATCAACATGCTTAAGCATATTAGCAGTACAAATGCATCGCCAAGTAACACTTAGGTAAAAATGCTAAGGATCAAAATCACTCATAGTCCCAAAGGGGCTCCTATACATTTCCTTTTTAACACATGCTTCAATCCCATGTATGATCTTATATTCTGTAAAACATTTTAAACAGCACCCAGCAAAAAAAAACAAATGAATAGAGTGTGCATTACGAACCTGTACAAGTTGAATCAGGCGTTTCCTCTCCACCACATCAGCTTTGCGGCTACCTTGGAACTCGCCACCCTGTTAAATTATGAGATACATTATAAGAAGAAAAAAAAGAGAAAGTTATTTAAACGAAATTTATCATTGATCCTTCCATCCAATAAATAAAGAATAAGATAATAATAATTCACATTAGGCTCATTAAAACTCCTTTCATTTTCGATGACTAAATTCTCAATAGGATCCTTCTCCCTCATACGGTTTGACGATGGATTTTCACCAATTTGGTTTAGACAGATTATGACAGAATAATGAAGTTTTTGGGATTTTTTTCTTGTACTTAAAGAGTAAAAAAATATAGAAATGGCTGAATTGAAAATTGAAGATTAACGAAGTCTAAATGACAGCATTTATTGAAGAAAATATAGAATAAAGCTGAATCTAAAGAAAAGAAAACAAATCTATAATGTGAAATTTGAAACAAAAACAAACAAAATAAAATCATTAAAATGTACAACCTTTTCATGTGGACTAGTATAAGAACTCTTTATTAAAACAAAACTTTATTTGACGACGAAACAAAAAATTAAAATTTCTATTCTCTTCCCCAACAGGGACCCTGAAACTTGCACAAAAAGCGAGAGTATGCAGTGAATCAACAGGAAATAAAATCTAAGAGAATAATTGATGAGGGGTTAGAAAATGAAAAAAAAAAAAAAAAAAGATTAAGGAGGGGATGTGTGAAGAGTAGGGGGGAAAAGGTTACTGGATTACAAAATGGTTAGCAACATCAAATTTATTGACATTAGGAGTGAGCAGGAAAAAGGGAAATAAAAAATTATTTGAATGAATCAATTGGTTACTGCTTCCCTGCAGATGGTGCCACGCTCACAGTTGATTAATTAATTCATTGCAATAAAATACCTTCTCGTGTCTCATAATGTACCAACATCCTACATCTACAAAATGGCTCATAAACCCAGGATCCTAAATTCTTCCAACTTACACAGTAAATACAATAATGACAAGTTCATGTACATATAGGCCATGATCTAAACTAAAAACTCTACGATGATATTGCCAAAACCCTCATCCCATGTCCGACATACCAGAATGAGATTCTATTCTTTTATCCCTTTCGACGCCCATGGCACTTGGAAACATGAACTCTGGTATTATACCGTAAATACCATTTAATCAATGAGTTCCTATTTATGGTGCTCGTGACATCCTGCATCTATACCCTATATCAACAATTTATACCGTATCTACCCTTCACATTCTTGAACCCTCCCCTACATGTAGGTCTCATACATGTACCCAGATATAGCATTAAATTTAGTCTACTTAATCAATGAGTTCCTATTTATGGCACACGGAGATCCATAACCTATACCCTACAACAGTATCAACATATTACTGTCTCGTAGATACAATCATAACATTCTTGAACCCTCCCGTCTCATACATGTACCAAAAATACTTTATAATGAAAAGGAAATTGGAAAAAATAATGCTAGTAATCATTGAGTTCCTATTTCTGGCACATAAACATCCTAAATCTACATGTTTGCTATGAACTATTGAGATATTTTCTTTTCATGATATTAATCATGCCACTTAACACCTACATGTATGTCTCAAACATGTCTGAATCTTAATTTGGAAGAAAAAAAGGGGGGTTCCTATTTCTAAAATAATCTCCAATATCCCCTCAAAAAGTTTATAAAAACAAATTAGGCTACTATATATCTGATCTCTGTTAACTTTATGTTACCCAGCATAATCTCAACCCTAAATTGAATAACTAAATCCTGCCCAAAACAGACAAGAGGCTTCTATTAGCCCCGGTCTTATGTAGGTGAGATGTACCTCATGTCAATGATCATTACTAGACTTAAACCCAAAATAGCTGGGGTTTTTTTTTTTAATGCTGGGAAGATTTTCTACTTGTGTCATGAATCAATAATCCTATCTTCCTTCCACAAAACTTTAGATGGGAATTGAAAGCAAATTGATATTTCTGAGTAATTTGTTTTCTTTTACAAACAAACAAATATGATTCAACTTTCAAGGAAGTGAAAGTTTCAGGAGACTTTTCGCTATTATTATATTTGCAGATTTACACAGAAAGCTACGGCTGTTTAAAATCTACATTAATGTACATGTATGTCTCAGACTTTAATGACAAAATAGGGAGTTCCATCAAAATTTATCTGGTACAACTTGTAGAGAAAGTTACAATTAAACACAGAGTGGTATTGTATTAATTGTTAATTTATATTTAGTAGACACAGCTGAAATTGTGAACAAAAATGAAAACAAAATGAAAAAAATCTATTAATGGCAAACATTATAAGAAAGACTGAATTATGTAAGCTATGAAAAGAAATTATTTACCGATTTTTGACCCGTCTGATATGCATGAAATTATTAAATATTTAAAGGGAAAATTGTTAATAAAATGAAATGTAAAATAAAATGAAGTCAAATTAAATGAAATTAAGGAATGTTAATCCCAACTAAATTATTGCATGCAAAAATGAAAAAAAAAATAAATAAATAAAAATAATAATAATATGTTCTACTACATGTGGCTTAAAATCAAATAGAGCAAAATTTTTCAAATTTAACTCTCTTGATATAAAGTGCATCGAACAAAACATTCTGTCTTATTACCATTTTATGCAAAAACATGAATGAATAGACAAAAAAAATAAACAAATAAATAGTAATAACCTTAAAGAAATAACTGAACGAAAGAAAATAGACTAACTTCCAAGGGTTCTCAGAGGGAATTTAGCTAACCCTTGATTGAAATTTAATGAATATTACCTCTCAGCTGTATCTTACATAAATAATGGTTTGCCTGGCTACCACAGCAATTATAGTGTATCACCTTTGTTTGGGTCAATCTTTCTTCTACCAAATTCTATTTTCATTGTTTTTTGTTTTGATGTTTTGCTTTATATTGTTTGGATTTTTTTTGTTTAGTTTAGTTTTGTTTTTTTGTTTTTTGGGAAGTCATCCTTGATTTTGAAATAAGCACCTAGGTTGATGTACATTGGTGAGAGCCATGATATAATGTGCACAATACTTCAAGATAAGATGCATTGTAGTTCCACTTTAACAATAAATGACTTTATTAAAGTTGCTCCAATCAATACAAATACAATAATATTTTTTCTTTTACATATAGCACATTTATAGCACATTATTTCTTAACACTTTCTGCAAATGATAAGCAAGAGACTTGGCAATACTACAGGTACATGTAGTGAAGCACAGAAAGCAAAACATAAAGTGTGATACATGTAATCCATTTGCCTTTCCTTTTCTTTCTTTTCTATTTTCCTTTCTCTCGCTCTCTCTCTCATTCCAACTTTCTTTTTATTTCATCGTTATCTTCTTCTCATTCTTTTTCTTGATCTTCTATTTTTTCTCTTCAATCCTTATTCTTCTTCTTTGAAATTCATGCCATTTTCATTCTGAGAACCATTGCTCTTATTACAGCCAACATATATTTCTAAGCTATCAATTGTAAGAACAAGCATTAACAAAAAGAAAATCAAATTTCAGCTTGCATAACTAATAATCATATACGTGTACCAACAAATAATACCATTTTTGTTGAGGTACATGAAGTAAATATAAAGCAAATAAAACTGAACTTGTAAGTAAAAAAGAAAAGCAACACAATTAACTCAATTAACTCTGTAACGATGACTAAAAGCAGTGCTGTAGACACAGAAAATGCCTATTGGAAGTCAGAAGGGATTTAACTCTGTTTAAAATGTATGAGTAAATGCCTCCTAGCCCTCACCAGACATTAAATTTTCATTTGATATTTGGGGAAATGATTTCATCAAATTCCCTTCCTTGACAAAAAATAGATGGCCATGCGCGTCTACATTCACTGACTAAAACTGTGTGAAAAACACATAGGCCGTATTCTCAAAAGCCGCCTAACTTTAAGCCTAGCTTAAATCTGTGGTTTAACTATGGCTTGCTAAGAGGGAATCAATCCCAAAAAGTAGATGTTCAATTCATCATAATTTTTGGTAGTGAAACTATTAAAAAACTGCTTAGGAATGATAAGAACAAAGGTTTCCCTTACAATTAGCACACAATTTCAGAACTCAATGAAGGTGATAGGAACATGCAACAAAAACAGATTGATTCCCTTTTAGCAAGCCATAGTTAAACCACAGATTTAAGCTAGGCTTAAAGTTAGGCGGATTTTGAGAATAGGGGCCTTAAAAGCAACAATTATCATTGACCTACAGTCATCTCTCACCTGAACAGTAGGAGGATCTAAGTCATATTGATTCTAATTACAAAGAAGAATAAAGGTTATTTATTACTGAGTGGCCCTGAAGAAGTGATTTTCCTTGGAAAGATTAAATTGAGCAATGACTTTCTTTTAGTCTCTGGTGAACTACCATCTTTGCACAGTTACCAATAATGTGTAATAAGCCTAAGGACAACTGATTCTTCTCTCCCTTTTTTTTCCAAGTATTGGGGAAACAATCAATTTAAAATGAAGATTCTATAAATGAAAGAGATTAGCACGCAAAATGGACGTTAGACTTAACAATAGGTGGCACATGTTATGCTCACTATTAAATGTATTAATTATGATACATGACTGTTCAAATGGATTTTGGTTGTTATGGCATGCTTTATACAAATGAAGAGATCTTGGTAGTAGAGTTGGCTTTAGTGCGTTAATTAGTAATTTAAATCCAAGTTTTACACAAATATCAATCTATGCAAATGAGAACTACACGTATCTTGGGATGGCTGATGATAAATGATGATACAATTGGAAATTTTTATCATTCACAAGACTCTCTCTTTTTTTTTTAAAGGGGGTGGCGATTATAGGCCAGGTAAACTAAACAATTGAGTAGATTTTCAAATACTACTTCAGGCGGTTGATTAAAGACTACAATCATGCTGTGAGAGACTTTTCACTTGCCCTTTGAGCGATAAGCAACTGTCAATGGCCTCAGTTTGCCTGATAGGTTCATTCTATTAAATGGTACCCATGGGGCCCAGCAAAACTATGATCGAAATGAAGGACTAAAGTGGGACAGAGACAAGAGATGTACTCACCAAACTTGTCTGCCGGGCATCCAGTGTTTTCTCCAGGTCTCTGTTCTCTCCTACTAGCAGTGTGAGCTGCTGGAGTCGCTCTGTATTGTCCTGCATGAGTTCAGTGATTCGCTTCTTCTTGGCTAAGATCTTTTTCTGAGGAGGGTAATAGGGGGTAAACGGCATGATTTGTCGAAATTATAGATCATACAGTATGAGCATGTTAAGGTTGCATTGTGTGTCAGGGAACTCTCGTTCCATCAGTACTATCATATTTCAATCATGATTTTCATCATAAATATAGACAAGAAAACCGAAATCACCATCATCGTCGCCATCATCATGATCCTCATCATCATCTTCATCATCATCATCTTCAACATAATCCTATACATGTACTTAGATACCAAAATCTAACATAATCAACTTCACCACAATCATCGTCAACTAACAGGACCATGGTAACCATCGTCTTCTGGATATTTTAGCTTAATCATCTTTCTAAAGTTCTTCTATGATCCCTGCACCCCCATTCTCCTCCTCCAGCCCTTCGCATCATGATCATTTATTTAACTAACCTCCCACTTCTGTATCTCCTGGGCATTGCCCCCCTCATTGATCCTAATCTTCTCTTTGAGTTCTTCCACATTGCGGTTGACGCCCACTGTCTCCATTTTATCCAGATCAACGATACGACCAAACTTAAGCCTCATCATCTCATTACTCTTCTCCTCCAGCTCATTGATACGGGCTTCCATCAGTTTTCGGTCCTTGATGAGTTGGACATGTTGCTGCCGATGCTCCCTACAGGTCAAAAATAATTTACATTTGAATATAAGGTACATAATATAAATACATTTAAATATAAGGTACAAAGAATGCATTGACATGTTACTTTTGCCAGCTAGTCCCTCAGTGCAGGGGTAATTCACCTTTGCAATGTTTCCTTGAACACAATCTGACATGGAATGCACTAAAGGTGTAGAAATTTGCCACAAAATTAGTTTTTTTGTTATTCTTTGTTTTTGTTATTCTTACATTGTAACTTCACCCCCTTCTTGACTTTCCCCCCTTTATTTCTGTTTCTCTCTTTGTTATAATAAACATCAGTTCTCTATTTTCTCTCAATCTATTGTTTAGTGGCAGAGACTATGAACCTCCATCTGTTTTCCACTTAAATTGATATCCTTCTTGGTAAAAAAAAAATATAAGTTAAACTTATATGAACGATAAATGTTTGTTAGCATTTACAGACATTTAGTTACAGATAAAAATATCAACAAGCACACACTTGTAATGTCTTCTCTGAGCAGTCTTCTCTTCCTTGAGTTCTCTGATCCTCTGCTGTAGTCTCCTGATGGCTAGGTTGGTGAATACCAGACACTGGCTAAGGTCCTGAGGTACTGACCCAGCCACAACATGCTCCACCTGGTGTAGCCTAAGGGTCACAACCACGTCCAGCTCATTCAGCTTTTGCTGCTTCTCAAGCTATGGAAAGATAAGAGAGAAAGAGGAAGATGAAATATTGACTAACAGAGTATTTGCCATCGATACAATCACTGGTGTGAATATCAATTTTTTTTTCCTCACATGCATCAAATTCATAAAACTTTTTTGTTACCTACTTATTATCTCAGAAAAAAAAACAACGCCTAAAATGAAAGTATGCACGAGTTGCGTTCCATAGCTTGAAGTAAGCAAATACATGCAGCCATCAGAGGAATATAATTTCATAATTGCGGATATGAAAATATATTTTAATAGTAACAGACAGTATCCTTATTTCCCAGTGATGCTCACAAGTAAATCACCAGAAAACTAAACAAATAAACAAAAGAATTACATGACTGTACATTCTCAAATATGATTTGTCAGTTTCTATTCATTCTCATGAGTTTAGTGAGGTGTTATTTTTTCATCACTCACCTGGAACTGCTCCAGATCAGCCTCAGCCGTCTTGAGACCATTCTCAATGATCTTCTGTTTCTTGATAAGAGCGTCTGTCTCCTTTTTGAGGGCTTCAGCAGTCTTCTTCTCCTCCGTCATCAGCTCCTCTATGTCCAGCCGCTTCTCACGAAGGGCACAGGTGTTGTCAAACAGTGCCTAATGATCATGAAAAAAAATCAACTCATGTTAACTGTGATCTGTCCTTTTTTATATATATCTGCAGATGTTTATTCACTTGAACTGTTTCTTTTGAATTTTCCACAATATTCATCAATACATTTGTGGCATTGAAAATATGATATCTTCATTATCATCTTCAGCAACATCACTATCCATTCATCATGAATTCATTGATCATCTTATATTCATCCTCCTCTTCAGCAGCATCATCATCATCATCATTGCATTGCTAGTAACACCATAATCCTCATTACTATTATCATCATGATCATATTCACTACCATCATCGTCATCATCCTCCTTGTCCTCCTTTTCATCATCATCACCAGCATCCTTTTTTTAAACATTGCCATCATCATCATCATCATCATCCTCATCACCATCAACAGCATCATCATCATTACCATCATCATCATCATCATCATCATCATTACCATCATCATCCTCATCACCATCATCATCATCATCATCATCATTACCATCATCATCATTACCATCATCATCATCGTCTTCGTCGTCAGCCATGTCAGCATACATATTCTCTACATCGTAACCATCTCGATCATAATCATGTATTATCTCACCTGATCACAGCCTGGAGGACAAACAGAATCATCCAGTTGTTCTTCTCCTGACTCGTCATCATCGCTTGACCAATCTGACTCATCATCTGAGCTCTCGTCACTCTCTTCATCGGACTCTGCAAGGGAAAAGATGACACAGTGAAAATGAGGGGGAAAAAACAATGCCAGCATAGTGTATTATTGTGCCATATACACGTACATTAGCTGTTTTTCAAGATAATCCCAATGTTGAGGACCCATCAAAAGACATACCACAAAACCTAAGTAGAGATCAAAACCAATAACCCATGTAAAGAAGTAAAGTGTGAATCAGGTGAATTTCCCTTGCCCTTCTTGGTAATTGAAAATACAGCAAGGCTCCACAATTGAAAAATACATTTATATCCAAAACTTAACCTCAGCCCGAATACCTAACACCTGTAGGTTCACTCCTCAATGCGTTAAAGCCATTAACCTACAAACGTTATCCAAAATGATAGAAGCCTTTATATACCTCACTTTGAGAATGTTGAATAATCCTGTTCTCTGATTGGTCAGAAGCTTGGTCATGTCTTCAACCATGCCCCCAAAACAAATCATCGGTCAATAGTACTTGGATTTATGCCCGTTGCCCCCTGGATGCCCCCTTAGCAACGGGCATAGTGCGATATCCCCATTTGTTTACGTGCATAAGGCTCCTTTGTGCGATGCGATGATTTCAGATACCATAATTTGCAGCGCGGTTTGGTCGATAATTTAGTTAGATACATGGACATGTAGGTCTGAATTAAACCATGTATGTTATTTTTAGATTCCCTTGTTTTTCGGCATATAAACGATATATTGACTGCTTTTATTTTCGGGACACGGTCGTTTCTAGACTGCTCTCGGGAAACTCCGAATCTGCCATAACCCGCGACCTGCGGTCTTGGGTTATAGCAGATGCGGAATTTCCCTTGAGCAGTCTAGAAACGGCCATGCCCCTCAAAGCAGTTAATATATCTATACTACATACCTCCTTCTGTTTTAGCCTTCTTCTTTGCTCTCTTGATTTTCTTCTTGAAGACCTTAGTCAGGAATTCTCCAAACTTGTTGTTCTCTCCAAGGGATGATTGGAAGGTGGCATACAGGGCCTTTTCTCTCTCGTTCAGCTTCTCGATATCTTTACGCTTGCCGTCAAGCTTCATCTGGCATTCAATAACCTAGAGAGATACACAGAAGAGATTTATCATAGAGTAAATCCTGTATAGAGAGACAAGGAAAGTGGTCTTTTCATAGTTTTATTTCGGTATCGATTCCTCTCTACAGGCTTCACCGAGAAAAAAAAAAAAAAAAAAAAAAAAAATGATGGAAATCAGTAAGATAAAAACAGTGTAGAGACTTTCTTTTAAATGAGACAGGACCAAATATTTCTTAAAAAAAGCAATATTGAACTTGTGATGTGATAGAAGTTTTTATTTAGAGTGGATAAAACTTACCTTTGTTTGCATGTCTGAACGCTCCTTGATCTTGACATCAACCTTTGCTGCCAAGACATTCTCTCTCTTCTCAAACTCCTTCAATAGCTGTAGCTCCTCAAACAGAGTCACACGCCTGTAAGCAAGTAAGACAAAAATCCGAATTGAATTTGATGTTTAATATATGTGGTAGTAAGTAAAAGGTCTTATTCGGTTGCACCGTCACCATAGACCACATATTCAATGGTCAACAAGCACTTTAATGAACTGACCCTCTCTCATGCATATAGATAGGGTATGAAATGTTTATAAGATCACCTTAGATCAGCATTCTTGAGGTCAACATCCTGGTTGAACTTCTCATGGCGGAGAAGACGAAGCTCGGCATCAAAGTTGATGACTAATTCTTCGTAGCGTCCGAGGAGCTGATCTTGACGATACAGAAGATCAATCTTATGAACCTCCTTCAGCTGGTATTCCAGTGGGGAAAGCAGGGTCGGGTCAGTTGGGATCGGGGTCACAAGGTTGGTGCCGCTGCGGTAGGACATGGCTGACTTGCGCATGGCTGATGGGCTGGGACCTTTTGCATCGGCTTTCTGTAAGGTAGAAAAAAAATAAAGGCATACAGGTTTCAGTGATCAGCTATTAAAAAGACACACATAAATTCAGGCTTTGTAAATTTGCCTACATTTTGTTGTTTCCTCCTAAATTTTCTTGATATACAAAAATACAAAACTTCCATATAAAGAGCACATACTATAAAATCAATTTTGGACAGCATAAAATTTGAAATACAGCAACTGACGTGTTTCAAGCCTATGTTACTCTGTACTTTTCACATTCTATTCCTACCATAAAGAAAGACACAAACAATCTTGATGCAGGATCAATATAAGAAAAGTTCTTCTCAAAGAGAAAAAAAAAAATCTTAAGGCCTCGTCACACCGAGTCCGGTCCGGGTCACGGCACGGGCCTGTTCCGGTTCAACAATGGGCAAAAACGGTCGAAATGAATCGGCCGTGTACTATTGCAATGAGACTGGTCACAACAAACACGGGCTATGCCGTACTAGCCGGAACAGCAACCGGTACGGTTTTTATGGGATCGCTCATGGAGCGATTTGAGACGGTTTGCCGTACCGGTCACCGGACCGGACTCGGTGTGACGAGGCCTTTATTCAGATGCAATTTTACACACTATGACTTTAAAGGGATGTAGTAACATTGAATGATATTCAAAACGCAATTTATTCGATTTTGCTCAGTTTGCCAATATAATTATAAAGACATGGGTCAGTCTGGCATCTCTTCAAAATTGTAAGCTAATTGCTTGCTTTACTTTCGAGATATCAATGATTTCATACTCAAATTTTTAATTCCATCCCTGAATGGATTTAAAAACCATGTGGTTTTCAGGACAGCACAATAAATACCCCATTTCCTTTTGTGTATAGTCCCTGTCCCTAGCAGCCTGCTGAGCTGGCAACACAGGGGTGTATATACGGCTGTATATGTCATAATCGTTTGTTACACTGTTTTAAGGTAGTAAATGACTTCCGTTTGATCTGAAAAATTCAGTAGTTTGTTTTTACTGTTAGGAATATAATTTTATTCATTTTGATTTAATTTCTCTTGTTTTTGAAAGTTACCAAATCCCTTTAAATGTGATAATATGATGAAATTCAAGGTCTTATTTTGGGGAATGCGTACCTGTGCAGCAGCATTGCCTCCTCCCATGCCTCCAAATCCACCACCAAATCCTCCTCCTTCACCTCCAGTTTTTATGGCAAGCTCTTTAGCTTTCATCTCCTCTCGGAACTTCACCAAAGACTCTCTCGTGTACTCATATTTCCTGAAATATTCAAGTTATTATGAAAGGGTTATTTCACGGTATGTGTATAATGTTTGTATAATCAATGAGGTTACATACGAAACAAAGTCTTTAACATGTAGTGAGTAATCGACTGGAGGAGTGGTTGCCGTAAAAAAAAAAAATTTAAGAGTTTCCTTTCAGATTCTTTTTATAGCTCAAGCATTACAATACATACCAAAGGAATGTGCAAGAAATTTTGTAATTGGAGATAAAAAGAAAATAACCCTTGATTTGACGGTCTAACTTGAACTGACAGCCGGCACATGGTACATGTATGCCGCATTTTGCATCTGTGTGAAAAAGCGGGTTACTGCGAGCCTTGATTTCACTGAGTTTTTCAATATTTCCACACAATTTCATCTGTACGTGGAACATAAACATATCTGATGTACATGTAGGTATCTTTATACATATATGTAACCAAACAATGAGAATATTTCAACTGATTCAGTCCAAGCTCCATTTTACAACAACTCAAGTAGAGATTTAACTTTTGACCGTTGGACTGTTGTATGCAATAAACCAAGCAGACAAGGAAAGATGTATTACTAGGATGTCGATAACAATGAGTGTAATCAAGAACAGATTATTAAATACAGATTATAGATTGTGCTGTTTATAATGATGATTACAATTACATGTAGGTGTATTTTACAGGATAATATTACTAAACTACATGTACAAGTAACAATAAATGGGGATTCAATTGTAGGTACATGTAACTATATAAATCTTTCAAACTACAATAAACAACATCGTATTTCTTCTAATGATCAAGTTCCAATTAGGGGGAGGGGGGGGGTGGTTATAAGTTTGTTCACAGAACATGCTGAAAATATATGAAATCATTTCTACATGTACTCATCAGAAGCTAACGTACATGAAGCATCATTTGTGCAGTCTATTTTCATTACATCGCAAGCATAGATAGTATAATATTGTTTCCTGATGTTATATAAACACATGCCTGTCTACATGTGGTCTATGCAGATTTCATCATATCCAGATAAGTTTCTTGGTCCTCAAAACTTAGTTGTAACAGGAGTGCACTGTATACAAATAATTTATTAACTAAGGGTGAGGATGCTCTACACAATGATTTATAATTGACAGGATATATAAGCATAAAATACATGAGTGGATATAGGGGGTACTTCATACGAGTGAGGGAAATACCCTGTTTTTGCTGGACACTTGAGAAATATGTCCTTAAATTTAGCCTTTTGATTAAACTCAAGAAGAGTTTCTCGAGAGCAGTCTAATTTCCTTGAGAAGGAAAAATGGAAAGCAGATAAAGACAAAAGTTAGAAAATCATCTCAAGAGAAGTCAAATTAAAATATATGTTAAAGGACACAAATGAAAATTAGCTCCTGAGAGGGATACATGTATATCTTGCAATCATCAGAGTAAACTTCAAGAATAAAAAGACATAGTCATCGTTATGTATTCAACCCAGATGTACAACCTAGACAATATGCTTGAATGTGTAATTTGTTCAGAGACACTACGAAGATTGAATCTGAATGAAAATTAGTGGCTGTATTCTAAGTCTCAAAGGGAATACCAGAATGTCAAGAATCTAGCTACAAATGACCTACGGGAAGTGAAAATAAAAGTGCTATTCAAGTTTTAGTTTTCCCAAATTCAAACTTCCATCAATTTATTATGAAGCATATTACTATCACAGAAATATGTTCTCCCATAACACCAATATCATGCATGAGACCATAGTAAATACCCTGGCTAATTTAATCATAATCACTAATATCATTTAAGTCATTTTGTATATTGTTTTCTTCCCCAACCTTTGAGTGATTACATTACATACTCTACGTTTACATATCCTAAGTTATGATAATTTGTGAGAGAAGGAAATCACACTTACTTTTCAGGGACCTCAAATGGGTGGAGCATAGGGAGCTCTGGAACAGGTTTCTTCTGATCATCCTGGAGGTCTGATTGGATGTCTTCAAGTTCTTCTAAGATCTTCTTGATCTCTTGGATCATGGAAACCTTCTTGTCTCGGAGACGGATTACTCGACGGTTGATCTGCATCTTATTGGTGTGGATCTGAATTAGGGAAGGAATGATTGTGCATAGTTGGATTTATGCTCTAAAATTAGATCAGATTGTTCACATGTAAGGACCAATTCTTAAAGCCACCATTAAAAAGATGTTACTCATTACTCACTCACCAGAGGTGTTTATAGGACTAGAACACCACCTAATCTAAACCATCACATAGTTCTTGCATGATCGATCCTCATTTCCAACATGGAAAGAAACTGCTGTACATTTAAAAAATGTGAAAGAACATTTCACTTGCAATTATATCCTCTGACAAGTATAAAACAGCAATAAAAGATTTTAAATAATAAAGCCCCTTTTTCAAATCTGTTGTTGAAGCAGAAAATCAGGATGATCCAAAGTGTAGGATAATACTATTATTTGATCATGTCCTAGTAGAGAACTTTGACAGACTTACTAGTTCTTCCAGAGTAAGAAGCTGATTGCGCTTCTTGAGAGCATTCATGCGAAGGTGTTCCGGGACGACATAATCTTTGGCTGTCTTGAGCTTGAAGTCACCCATGTGATCCTGTGCATCCTTGATGGCATGTACATCAGCTGGGTCCTCGTAGTCTTCAGGAGGCTTGCTCTTATTCAGCTCGCTCCACTGAGGATAGATAAAAATCGGTCCAAATTAAATTACTTCTGCAATTATTGTTTTGGATACAATCAAACAAGTTGGTTTTGGGTTTCACTTTGATCACACAAGTTCAGTTCACTTTGTTAAAACTTTGAGTTCTTTTTCATTGAAATCAGTAAGGGCCATTCCAGGTCAACTACGTTTTATTACAGGTTGAGTCAAGTCAAATAAAGTCATGTCAAATTATAGTCAATTACAAGTCAAATGAAATCAAGAAAACTGATTTCAGAAGCAAAACTTATCTATATTCTGAGTGGGGAGGTTACCATTATATAGCACCAAACTTTTTAAAGCATAAAAAAAACAGTCCACTTAGAGAACTTTGGAATACATCTACATGTAGTCTCAGATGTAAGCAACCAAATTTCCATCTCACCTGCTTTGACCTGGCCAATCTCTTCTGTTTGACCTTTTCTGCTTTCTGCAGGGCTTTATTGACCTTCTCTCCAAGTCGTCCAGTCAGTATGGTAGCCTTCTTAGTCTGGGTGCCTGGAATAGTTCCAGAATCAATCTCAGTTTCACTCAACTTCGCTTGACCTGAAATATACAATAACCAACTTTAAATAAGTTTTGGTGTTCAGCTTAGAGCACCCCACAAATACTCCCAAAGTGCATGCAATTTAAAAATGCCATTAAAACCACTTGGTTACAGTGGAGATAAGCTGCCATCCTATGCACCTTGGGCCACATTCATCAAACTTAAATAAGTCTACTAGGCAACTACGGTCCACACACTCTGAGTGCTTTTTAGTTGCTTAGTAAACTTATTAAGATTTTATGCTTGAGAGTTGAAGATGTCTGGCTAAAATATGTTAGCGTTATTACCACAGTTTGTCCCTTACGACTCCCTGTTAAATCTACTTACTATCACATGATACAGTATGTTTTGGAGCCAACAATCGTATTTGAATATGCAGGAAGATAGGCCACTCTATATATTCTGAAATCACAACATCACAATCATTTTCAATATCTTCATTCCCACTAGCATACTCTCTGCACCATCACCGACAACACCATCATCATACCAGGTAAGAGCTGGTCCCGGGTCGGGTCTCTAGATAAAGTTTTCTCTGACACCATAGTGGCCCTTCGACTCCACTCCTCCTTCTGCAGGAGAAAGTCCTTGCTGAGCTCTGCTGTACGATAGGTCGCTACCTGATGGGGAGATCGTACAGCCACTACCACGATGCGTTCACATTCAAGCTCATCCTTGAACCTGAGAGGTTGGAGAGTCAATGGATAGAAATAAGTAATAGTTTTCCTGAAAGTTCATATTAACTCCTCTTTGCTCCTAAAGGACAACAAAGAAAAGAATAGCTTAAAGTAAACCCCACAAGAATATTTTTGTTCAATTGTAGTCTTGTGTGGAAAATGACCTTTGCTTTTTAGGGGATGTAACAAGACTGCTCCATGATTGTGTGTTTTTAAAATTGACTTGAAATTACCTTTTCCTGAGTTTCTCCAGTCCAACCTTATGTTTATCAGCCTCCCATGCTAGTTCCTTCCTCACCATATCTATCTTCTCAGCTGTTTGTCTCTCCAGTTCACGCCTAATGCCTGGATCCATCTCAAACTCCTACAAAAGATTGGTGGAGAATACAATAATATCAAGATTACAGGAAACCCTAAACCAACATACATGTATATTCTGGTCTTCATCTTCGTATGATATTCAATATATCAATTTGGTTTGTCTTTGTGTGAAGAGCTTTTGCACGCTTATATACATGTGTTCTTCTGCCACTTGATATCTTACAAATTGTTCTCTCCTTCGTAACTTCTCTTCAAAAACACATATCTACTAACCCAAATGCAAACTATCACAACCCAGAGCTACATGTATTACCCTGACAAGACATCATTAGTGTTGGTGATGGAATAATGAACAATGACAATGGTAGCCCAGCCATTCTAAATGTTACAAATATGTCCACTCCCAAACCAACAAACCTTTCTTTCAAGCTGCAGATGTGATGGCAGCTCATGGTTCCTCTCCAGTAACTTCTTAAATTGCCTACGCAGCTTAGCAATGGTCTTCCTGGCGTTGAGTTTCTTCTCCTCTGCTATCTTCATCATCTTATCATGCTCAGCTTTCTGCTTCTCTAGCTCAATACTGTAATGTTCCTTGTTCTCAATGTCAAGCACATTGCGTTCCTCATCCTCTTTCTGTACACAACAAAGAATGGTCAATTTAGATTAATAGTTTTATTATAAACAGTTGTTTTCCTACGGATAATGCTATATAAATGCACTTATACCCAGATAATAGAGCTTTCATAACATGGCTAAAGCAATCAATGATATTTGTTTTTACATTTACTTTCAAGGAAATTTAATCTCTTACAAGGTACACTTAAATACACCTTGGTGAGGAGTGGAGATGCAGATTTACTTTACATGTATGTACTGTCAAAGGACTTACAAGAAGACATGCCTATAAGCAGTTCAACTAATGGCCAACAAATTTCAGTGGCATTATATCTTTTAAAAAAATTTGTGGATAATCACATAACTCACCCTAGCAGAAGGAATCTTGGCCCTGGCGACTGCCTTTGCTTCTTCTATCTTGTCATCGCTCATCATCTCAAAGATAAAGATATTTCCATCTCCTCCACTGGATATGATGAACTTGTCATCGTAGCTGGGCGCTATGGTGCTGATGCGACCGTAAGTATTATCATGTACGTTCAGCATCCAGTAGGGGCCTAGCTTGCTCAGGTCAGCCTGGCAGGAGGTGAAGGGTCGTTTCTCAGTATTCTTTGGTTTGTCGTCCGGGATGATGGATTGAATGCGGATGACACCATCTTCCATCCCCATAAAAGCATGGGTGCCTTCAGAACTGTCATGATTCAGGGGATGAATTAAGAATTATTCCTTATTACTTAATATGATAAACCATATCAGTACATGTATTTCAATCCATATTAGGGAGATTGATTTCAGGCCTAATATTCAGCAAGGTATGTGTACACGATACGAAACTACATATACCATGTAAACAAGGAGTTTTAAGAAGGTAATCATGGAGGGGGCGTGCAACGCTCAAAAGAATAACAGGAAAAGAAGCGGAAGGGTTGAAAAAGAAAGAAAATTTATAAAGAGATAGGCAACAGATATTCTTGAAAAGAGATGAAACATAAGGGAGAGGTACAGAGGAAATAAAAGGAGAGGAAAAAATATATAAAGGATATTTCAGAGGCTATAAACATACAATTAAGGTTGAAAATACATATTCAAATGAGAAGAGAGAAAGAATGAGGATAAGTGCTACTTACTTGAAGCTGATGCTAGTGATAGGTATATCATCACTACCAGGTACAGGGATTGCTCTCTTAGCTTCATTGATAGCATTCTCTCTACTATCCTTAATCAGCATTGTTCTTTCCTCTTCATTGTAGAACTTACATTCATAGAGGTAACCTGCATCAAAAGCTCCCTGGAGACATAGATGGATTGAAGATTATTTAATGAAAGACAGATTTTATTTTGAGATGAGATTTGATGCTAAGAACACATAATGTACATGTAGGTGGGGGTAACAAAGGGTTGTCTCACCAAGTTGGTCATAACTTACAAACACCTTTACAAATGACTTATAACACAAAGAATAAAACTGGATCCTTTTTAATCACTGTAGTTTATGTTGAAAAAAAGCAGCTATAGATTATGCTGATTATTATAACCTTATACTATTTGAGTTTTAAGAATATTTTTAGCAATAATTTCATTGAGGTCACTGGAAAGCAGTTGAACCTCAGACAGAATGTGCATCCAGAGCAAATGAAATTGCAATGTACAATATACTCTACATATTATTCCACTTAGCCTCTCTTTCCTATTTTTATTTTTTGTATTTATTCTTATTTTTTTTTGCAGTGCAAGCACCTGTTATTATAATGAATACTCAAGAATAAACACAAGCAAGAGCAAAAGAAATACTTGTAGACTAGCTTCTAAATCTAACTCACCATTGACATCCAGAATGTGTTAGGATCATCTGGAGCGTACATCCCAAAGAGAATTGGACTTGGTTCCTCGGGGATATACAACGGCTTTGGCTCCTCCTCTTCTTTTTCTAGAAAACAAAACGATGAAGAGTCAAAAGGAGACCAAGTGAGAGGGTTTCCATGAAAGCAATAGAAAAGATTTTGCATTGGGCCAGGTTACCAAAAACATTTGATAGTCCCACATTTTATGATTAAACTGCAGTGTGTTCTTTTTACTGAGATAGATGTCTGAGATAGATATATGCATTGCTATTAAATGATGATAATAAGATCTCAAAAGTTCATTTCTACCACTTCTAATCAAACTGCTCGAGCAACAAACCTCACATATTTATTTGTCACAAACAATCTTTCTCGTTGAAGGAAATATGTTTTTAAAGATCAAATAATTACTAGCTTAAAATCTTTATTAGTGATTCATTTGTATCCTGTGAGCGGTCCTTATACATAGTTTACATTGCACTTTTTTTTCTTCTTCTTGTTCTTTTATTTAGTACAGTAGCAAGGATATTGATTCTTCTCACCTTCTTCTTCCTCCTCCTCTTCTTCATCTTCCAACCCTCGTTCCCTACGGATACGTCTCTGCCTTTCCTTCTCCTTCTGTCTCTCCTCTTCTTCAATTCTCTTCCTTTCCTCTTCCTCCTCCCTCTATCATTTAGGATGAGAACATATATTTTTATTTCACTTTTGACTCAAACATTTTATCATGACATAAGACTGTATTCAATGAAACAATTTGAAAGATAATTATACAAGGAACCCACAACGAAATGCCAAATTGAAAAACGTGAACGTGATAATTAATTTTAAGTCTGTGCAATGTCACTTTGAAGATTACTTCTGCATGCACAGTATAACATAAAGACTGAAACAAAAGTTTATGAAAATCTAAAACTGAATTATACTCTTCATATAAAATATGTGTTATTTGTAGTGTTTTACATTCGAAAATTGATGCAAGTTATTTTAAGTAATGTCATGTACATGTATGTCATGTCATAAAAATGATATGATCAACAAATCTAGGAGTATCCTTTCTTACCCTGAGTCTAGACTTGATACTGTTGAAGGTAAAGCATCTTGTCTCTAAGCCAGTGATATTGAATGTCTTAGAGGTATCATAGCTACCAGGCTCAGGGGCTGTCACCTCCATCACTTCACCATTCATACAGAACACAAGCAACGTGTTCTTCTCCTGTAAAAGAACAGAGGTCAAAGATTACAGTTCATTGGTAAAACATATATCACAAAAGATATACACTAACCATAGATGAAACATTAATAATATTACTACCCCATTCTACTGGCCAACCAATAGGGGGGGGGGGGGGACAAACGACTTTCTTTTTCAAACAATTTTCTTTTGTAATCCATGGAAGAAAACTGGGAAAAACTTAAAACGGATCAGATAGAACACAGTAGACAAATATTTGTTGCCAGAACTTATAAATATGTAGGTCTTGAGTACAATTCCTTGTAATGATTATAATCTTTCATGATAATGAAGAAGGTGTTGTTCTCCATGAAAAGCTTTGGTCACAGGTAAACCATATAAAAATTATACAGCTGAGGTATAAAAGGAAGCTACAAAATGAAAGCCTACTCTCTAGAGGACATATTTTTCAAATAATTTTCTGAACAACTAGTAATACACATCTAAAAAGATTTCAATACCCAAAATGGTATGTACAGAAGAAAGACCATCAAAAAATCACCAAGGACTTATCATACAGTATCCAACATAAGTTCAGTAAATTAAAGTACTTACAAAGTTTCCAGGTGCCCATGTAAGGTGGGCCACTGGTCCTGGTGCCTCAATGTATCCTACAGGGCTGAATGTATCACTCACAGACATGAAGAACACTGTACCATCAGCTCCCTAGGATATTGATCAAATTCATATTAATTACGAGTGATAAAGAGATTTAGTATGCAGTAAGACTTTGGAATTTTTTTTACATTCATTGGCTGTTTATTGTAGAAATAACCCTCACATTAATGAGACAACAATCAATACAATTCTTGGAAACTATATGATGAAAAAGGCTTTAAATCTTTCATTGCAGTAGCATGTTACGAGTCAACTGCTATCGTACACACAGTTGATGACAATGACAATCAGAGAAGAATGACTCTGGAAATATAACCAATGTTTAAAAGCAGTTATACTTTTAGACGATATTTTATATTATTGCTGGAAAATTCCCAACATTTAAGTATTGTATTCCAAGGGATGCAGTCAATCCTGTGGCATTTGATCTGGTGGCAATTGCCATGCTCTAAATTCTATTACGATACACAAATCAAATTACTAACTTTCACATTATACCCTCCTGAAAGCCTAACTCAAAATCCTGTTGTGAAAATAATCATTACCCTACATCTAAGACAAAATAAAGCCTGAAGAAATTGTTGGTACTTACCCCAGAAGCCAGTAGTTCTCCCTTGTTATCCAGGGCCATTGCTGTAACAGCCTTAGTGTGTGGCTTGAAAGCTTGCTTCAGGATTAACTGGGCTTGGGTGTGATGACTACCCTTCTTAACATGATGATCTTGATGATCCTGTCTGGCAATCACCAAGACACGTACCACACCATCGTTGAATCCTGCTAGGATAGTTGCTCCCTTAGGGTCAATCTACAAAAGATACGTTCATTCATTGATCAATAGTATCAAATATCAATTGAAAATTGCTGACCAGGGAGACAAGGGGACTACATGTATGGTAAATAAAGATTCAACAACTATTTTGTACAAGGCGTCCATGAAAGGTATCTTCACTTTGTATACATTGAGCCCCTGTCAACATACAGTGCTAGGGGTGTAGAGATAATTTTGAATAGCCTTTGTGAAACACACCCCTGTAAACCAGGTGCATGGTAGTCTTGGTTTGTTTTGTTTTTTATTTGAATAATTTTTTGTTAAACATGACAATAACAAAGTAGATTATTCAAACAAGCACAACAATTTGATAATCTGTTTTCATCGCTAAAGATTCTACTTACGATTTGAGGCAGCCAGAGCAATGAGGTAGACCCAGCATTGAACTTGGTGTGGCAGAGAGGCTGCTTGGATGCATTATCATACACACGAACAGTAGCTAAATAAAACAAAACATTCACAAAGTTGTACATGTGGGCCATTCCACGGCAAGTGGTCCTGAGCACCAAAAAATAAAATTGGCATATGAATGCCCAAATGTAGCTTTTTTGTTAGATAAATACCCACAAAATCATATTCCAAAACTGATTTCGCATAATTATTACCGCTACCAAAAATATGTGTTTCAGAGTATCAAGTCTGTTAAGGAGGGGAAATAATTTGAATTTAAAGAAAAATTTGATAACACCACAATATGATTAATTTGACTACAATATTGATTCTTTTAACTTTTATTCATCAACATTTAGTTATTTTAATCAAATCCATATCATATTTTACCATGACAAATGCAACTTTTCGAAAAAATTAGTGACAAAAAACCTCATCTTAAGATGTAACTTACGTAACGCAAAAACAACAAAAAGTTTTATTACTCAAAAATTACTTGAATAGAATTTAATTATGGTACATGTCTAAAGCTAGTGTAGTATGCTAAATATCATAGTAAAAATCATAACATTTAAGTAACGTCTTCATAGGATAGTACCACTGCAAAAGTGTGTAACTTACGTAACGTTACGTAAGTTACACATCAAATTAAGTAAGTTACATCAGTGTACTCAATGAAAAATTGTGTTAAACTTTCTGAAACTTTACAGAAAGACAAAAGTATATCAATTCAAGTGCATTATCATTCAAATTTTATAGCCAAAATGAAGCTAAAAAATTATTGAAATTTACAAAATTCCCACAAAATTATGTACATGTGGGACTACACTTGAATATGATTGCTTATGATGCAAATATTTTTAAAACTAAAGAAGATAAAACAATAAAATTTTCAGTTTTGGTTTCCTATGATGTCGTTCTACAAAATTAATCATAAATTAAGTCAAACAATTGGATAGTAGATATTTTTTCATTGATTTTTCAGACAGCGTAACTTACGTAACGCTCAGCTATAACTTACGTAACGGCGATGATGGGCTCATATAAAAAATATGGGTGATTGGATTGTCCTAATTTCAACTGAAAATGTTAGCTGCATGTCTACCCTCTTGATTTCTGATAAAGTTTAGTCATGAAAGCTTAGCACTTCACAGAGTTTTCAAGTTTCCCTAAAAAGGTTGGGGATTCCATTTTCTCTGACGTAACTTACGTAACGCTCCTAAAATGCTCATTATTTTTTCTATTCAGGCCCAGTGAGCTGACTTTTGTTTCTTAAATTTGAGAGTCTATGGCAAGGATCTACCATGATATGATTTAAACTTCCAATGCAGTTTATTAAGAGGAGGGCAGACCTTTTAAGTCAGTATTTTTCTCTGAAGTGTAACTTACGTAACATGGAATGGCCCATGTACATAATAAGTGATGAAATCTTATACTCTGATCTAATCCAATCAACATTTGACATTTCCAGGCAAAGAACTGGTCACGTTTCTGTTTCTTTCGTTCACTATTTTAATTTGTTGATGGTTTTGCCCTAATAATGGACCTGCATATTTGAGGTTATTAAAAAAAATTTGCCCTATTTTGCTTCACTTGTTGATGCACACAATATGTGCATCACCTCCTCCACAGAGAGTATTCCTACCACACATGCAGCAAGAGGACAATTATAAACTAAAGGGCTTTCATTATCCTACCAGATCAAAACTTCTCACACAGGTATAGAGTGGAATATGTTAACCCTTTAGCACCAAAACCGCCCAAGACCGCCCCTCAGCTTACTTCCTAAACCGCCCCTCTCTTAAGCATGCTTTAGTCAAGGTTGTATAAAAAATATGTGATGAAACATGCCCACACTTCTAGTGGATTACCCATTGGATGTGTGCTGTCCGATTCAGCATAAGAAAATATGTTTTAAGAGCTATTCTTATTGGAAAAACGTGATCGAAACACAACATAACCCTTTCTGTTAGTGAGTAAACTGACACTTTTCACGCAGTCTCTAGGTGCTAAAGGGTTCAAATGTCTTGCCAGAGAATGTTCATGCCGTTTATAGATCATTATGGAGTCAGGAAAATAGAGGAGACATTCAGACCACCCATTTATAGCGAGCAAATATACATCAAAATATCATTATATCGAGGCAACTATCCTGGTCCAAATTTCAAATATGAGCAAACTAATGTCTTCAGCAAGACTACGTTTTAAATAGGTCATTGGATTAGTCCCAGGCATCTCGTTATAGCAAGAATGGACTGCACTTACCATCATGAGCAGTGGAAGCTATGAGCTGAGAGACGGGGGACGTTGCTACGGCAGTGATCTCTCCAGCATGGTATGAGAATAGCTTCTCTGGATCCTTGGTGGTGTGAGAGAAGGACAGGTCCAGCTTCCAGATCCCACCATTAGCATCCTGGAATCATATTACAAGGAAGAAAAAGTATCGGTCAACATTTGTTCTTAATGATGAAAATCAATATTCACATTGTCAAACAAAACTACACAGCACAAATGAAGTAGTAGTGGACTAGATCTCAAAGACTCCAGCATTGGATATGAAACCGTTAACAACTAGGCTTAGATATGGAGAATAATTAAGGACCAAACCAAACTAGGCCAACTGTCAGAGTTGAAAACATGCTTATTCAGTTCAAAATCACCTTTTCATTTCTAGTGCCACTTGGTATTCTTTAGACACTGTCCACCTTGATAAAGTACATGTACATGTCACAGACTAACAGTAGGAGATCACACACTGAGATATCATGGAAAAGAGATATGGAGAGGAAGAAACTCATCTAGTCAGTGCAAGCATGCACAAATTATGAGCTCAGGGGAAAAAATTTCTAGACAGACAGAACCATATTAAAGTTCAGACTGAGATCAACATCAAAACTGATTGCAATCAAATGATTCTTATTCTGCATAACTGCTAAATGGATTAATGAGCTGTGATGTTGAAATCAGTCAGTACTCTATAGTTGTCAAATCTACTTTGAACAAAACAAGGACTCATATTACCTGGCCATACCACAGACTCTGCACCTCAGGGTCAACTGATTTGACCATGGACATGAGATGGACATCGCTACCGACTTTGAGCTCATTCATGGGATCCATCTCAAACACTCCTGATTCATCCATTGAATCGGCAGTGTCAATCGACTCAAAGTCCCACACCTGGATAATAGAAAAGCATTTCAAATAGCTATCATAAAGCTAAAGTTTGCTAAAGGAAATACCATGCAATAAGTAGAGGAAATATTTCAAATGAATCACATGAAACTCAATTTATAAAATTATGTAGCTAACATAAATCATGGGCAATGAGTATTTAAATTATTATTCCAGACAAAAACATGAACATCTTCAATTTGTTACATGGCTAAAAGCAACTTTTATACAAACAGCAAAGTTTGAGTAAGAAAAGAAGAAAGACGTACCAAAATAATAATGATGGAAAAAACTAGTACGTGCACAGGTTAGAAAGAACAATGAAACCAGAAGAAATAGATCATGAAAACAAAGTGATAAATAAAATAAGATACGAAAAGAGAATTTCCACATACCCTAATAAATCCATCAGCGCCGATTGTGATCAATTCCCCCTCATCCATGACAAACTGTTCAATAGCCCCTTGGTGGCAGGGCTTCTTGCCCTTCCGGCTAATCTGGACTTTAATCAGACCACCGTCCCAGAGCAGCATGTTGCCCCAGTCTGTCCCAGATAGAACCTTGCCATCGGGCAACTCCACGTAGCCCCTGATGTCAGAGATTTCTGTGCGACCAAACTTGCCCAGTTGCCCCTGGAGCTTGAGGCCAGTGAAGGTGTGTGCCATCTTCCAAAATCTGTGTGAATTTTCAAATAATTTTTTTAAACATTAAACGAGGACCCCATGGAAGAATAGCGGTAATATGTTATTACTGCTGAAATGGGCAATCCGCCATATTTTGTATTTTTAAAACGTAAAACTTGTATTACACTTTGTACCATAGATAAGATTTATGGAAATAAAAACAAACAATCAAACATTGCAAGAAAAGTAGACAAAATGATTTTAATAACACATGTAGATGTGCATATGATATGGAAGCAGAAAACATCCCCTATTCGTTACAAAATTTGGTTACCGGTAACCCATAAGGTCAAAATGTTAAAACTTGTATTAAACTTTTGATACCATAGATTTATGGAATAAAAACAAACAATCAAATTGCAAGAAAGTAGACAAAATGATTTTAATAACACATGAAGATGTGCATATGATATGGAAGCAGAAAACATCCCTATTCGTTACAAAATTTGGTTTCCGGTAAACCACATAAGAGTCAAAATGTTAAAACTTTGTATTAAAACTTTGCTACCAATAGATTTATTGGAATAAAAACAAACAATCAAACATTGCAAGAAAAGTAGACAAAATGATTTTAATAACACATGAAGATGTGCATATGATATGGAAGCAGAAAACATCCACTATTCTTTACAAAATTTGGTTACTGGTAAACCACGTGAGGGTCAAAGCAATTTTCCCCAAGCTTACAAAATAGCTCCATTAATCTACTACAAATAAGTGGTCCTCCTTTTGGTTAAACAGGTAGTGCACATATTTTTTCATTACATAAAATAACTAATACTACGACTAAAAGATGAAGAGAAAAAATATGTGAAGTATTGCTCTGACCTGATGTGACCTGTGCCACTGGTTGTCATCTGACCTTCATTCTCTGGTGAGAAGGTCACCCTGAAGACATCTTGAGAGAAAGCCTTGGATCTTAGCTGGATCTTCTCCTGTTGCCAATCCCATAGGGTTAACATGAAATCTGGGTTACAACCCACAGACGCCAGCAGGTCACCCGCAGGATTGAAGTCCACAAAGGCATAGCCCTTCTCTGTACCTCCCCTTAAAATGCGATAGAGCTTGAGGGAGGGATACTCATACACAATGATGTTGGGCATCTCTCCTTTCTCTGCAACCACAAAGTACTTTAGGCTAGGATGTACCTGACATTAATGAAATCAAATAGTGAAAGTAATGAAGAAATATAGTTTCTCTGTTACTAAATTTTGTTGTATTTAAGTGTAAAGTGTCACAAATTAGTAATACTATTAGATGAAGTCATTTACCAGGCTGTTGGGGAAAACAAGATGTGATTATAGTTCAAGGCTTGCTAAGGAATTGTATCATTGCTAATTGGTACTTCATTACAATTGCCACTCCTTATTAATGCGGGCAAAGCAAAACTTGACAGGAAAACTCATCATAGAGAGGAGATAAGCAAACAAATATACCAGTCTATTAAAATATATCAATGAAAAAGTAATACTAAAGTGGAATTCTGTATTTGAAAAATGCGGAATTAAGTGTAAAATTGCAGTTTTAGGACTACATGTATGATAAATTTGTAACTGAAATTGTTATGTTAAACTGTTCAGACTCTTTCTAAATGAGGGCAGTTCCAAGGTAACAGAGTGACATTCAGAAGCAACATTTCTGCATTAAAACAAGTTAATCATCCATACTTTAATATTTATGTACAAAGAAATGGTTCATGACAAAAGCTGGTGGTACCCTCTTTTCAAAATGATATTTGTTTTTATGGTGATGGTCTTAATTAATGAGATATGAATATTCATAATCATGGTTACGGAGTGACGCAAAATGGACATGCATATTTTAGCACAAAACATTTTGCTTAAACTCTGTGAAGTTTAAATGGCTATAACAATTTTGAACAAGTGGATTAGTAAATTACGCGGTGCGCAATATATGTCCCCGCCGATAATGTAAAATTCCCATTATGTCGCATCAGTGCTATGACATAAGGCAAACGGAATCGAAATCGGGTAAAAAATGGCGAAGGAGTAGCATTTTGTAGCCAATGTAGAATATAGGTCAAAAATCAGGGTCAAAGGTCAAAGGTTAAAATTCTGTGAAGAAGTTTCGTAGTCCTCACCTAGTGCTATCACATAAAGCAAACGGAATCGAAATCGGATGAAAAATAGCGAAGGAGTAGCATTTTGTAGCCAATTAACAATACAGGTCAAAAATCAAGGTCAAAGGTCAAAGGGGTCATAAGTCAAAATTCTGTGATGAAGTTTTGTAGTCCTCACCTAGTGCTATCACATAAAGCAAACAGAATCAAAATCGGATGAAAAATGGCGAAGGGTAGATTTTGTAGCCAATTAACAATAAAGGTCAAAAAATCAGGGTCAAAGGTCAAAGGTCAAAATTCTGTGAAGAAGTTTGGTAGCCTCACCTAGTGCTATCACATAAAGCAAACGGAATCGAATCGGATGAAAAATGGTGAAGGAGTAGCATTTGTAGCCAGTGTACATATAAATAAAAATGAGTCAAAGGTCAAAGGGTCAAAAGTCAAATTCCGTGAAGAATTTTGTCCTCACCTAGTGCTATACATAAGCAAACGCGATCTAATTCGGATGAAAATAGCGAAAGAGTAGCATTTGTAGCAATTAACAATATAGGTCAAAAATCAAGTCAAAGTTCAAAGGGTCATAAGTCAAATTCCGTGAAGAAGTTTTGTAGTCCTCACCTAGTGCTATCACATAAAGCAAACAGAATCAAAATCGGATGAAAATGGCGAAGGAGTAGCATTTGTAGCCAATTACAATAAAGGTCAAAAATCAGGGTCAAAGGTCAAAGGTCAAAATTCTGTGAAGAAGTTTGTAGCCATCACTAGTGCTATCACATATAAGAAACGGAATCAAATCGGATGAAAAATTGGTGAAGGAGTAGCATTTTGTAGCCAATGTACAATATAAATAAAATGAAGGTCAAGGTCAAAGGGTCAAAAGTCAAAATTCCGTGAAGAAGTTTTGTAGCCCTCACCTAGTGCTATACATAAGCAAGACGGATCGAAATCGGATGAAAAATAGCGAAGGAGTAGCATTTTGTAGCCAATTAACAATATAGGTCAAAAATCAAGGTCAAAGGTCAAAGGGGTCATCAGTCAAAATTCTGTGAAGAAGTTTTGTAGTCCTCGCCTAGTGCTATCACATAAAGCAAACAGAATCAAAATCGGATGAAAAATGGCGAAGGAGTAGCATTTTGTAGCCAATTAACAATATAGGTCAAAAATCAGGGTCAAAGGTCAAAGGTCAAAATTCTGTGAAGAAGTTTTGTAGCCATCACCTAGTGCTATCATATAAAGCAAACGGAATCAAAATCGGATGAAAAATGGCGAAGGAGTAGCAAATTGAAGATTTTGGTCACATACGGACGCACGGACGGACGGACACACACACACACACACACACATACATACATACACACATACACACGTACGGAGCCCGTTTCATAGTCCCCTGCTCGAACTCGTTCGGCTGGGACAAATTATTGATTGGATTCTATGTTATTCTAGGTATAATATGCCACCTTGCATAAACAAATTGGTTGAATATTTTGTTAATTATGACTTAAAACTTGAACCCATGTCCGGTTACGGAGTGACATCTGGTTTACCGGTCTTTTTCGTGAGGAGAAATGCATTATAAAGAAATATTAATACCAAAGTTTGTTGGAGTAGTCCAGGATAATTACATTAAGCAAAAAAAAATCAGCAAAAAGTGACTAGATATATGAATAAGAGGCATTTAAAGCCCCATAGTCCCATATGTGCAAATTTGGGTTTGATCAATTATTCAGCGCAAGAATAATGAATCGCAAATTTTTAAAACTTAAATGATTGGTTGTATTGTAAAGAAGCCTTTGTGGTAATTTCAGATACTAATTTGCATTTTCAAAGGCACAGCGCTACATTAAAATTTCAGCTCCATGTCCTGTTTTGCTTGGAATTGCCCATGACTATTACACTGCACATTGTAAAAAAGAAGTTAAAAATAAAATTAAGATTATCTTACAGAAATAGCACCAACACCACCACCACTTGTAGTCCTGACATATCGCTGCTCCTTGGTCACTAGGTTCAAGATCTGGACTACATTACCAGCCGCAAAGAGGACTGTGTTTGCATCCAGCATGTACAGATTAGAGAGCTTCTTGCAGTCATAACCAAAGGAGTGACTGGTATAACAAGACTATATGTTAAGGATCATACATCTTGACCAAGTATTTGCAGTAAATTTTTTTAAACAATACCCCGATTTGATCCCTTAGCAACAGCTACAAACATTGTATTGTGCATCAAACATTGTCTGTAAATTTAATGTATTATAAATTTGTGTTGTCATTTACAGTTGTAAAATTTATGCAAGTTATAGGAAGGACAGATTTATTTCATAGACCTAAAAGATTTTTTTTTGTGTTTTTTTTTTTTTGATGAGCCATGATTTCTTTGAGTAATTGGGATTCAAATAATATGCAGTGCAATGATCACACATCGACGATGAAGACAGAAAAGAAATGTAGAAACAACAGCTTATCTGAAAGGATACAAAAGCGTTAGCATGTCATTTGGCAGACCAGAATCTTCAGCAACGACTGCCTTGGAGCTGTGTTCTTCATAGTCGTAAAAGAAATCTGAGGGTATACGATCCTTATCCTCTTCCTCTTGAGAATCCTTTTCCTCAGTTGTTTCTCCTGCCCCACCTGCATCGGCCTGTGTCTCCTCTTCTTCAGCTTGCTGGGTTGGGGCTTCTGGAGGTTTTGCCGTCCCTTCCTCAGCATCAGCCTGGGGCTGTTGGGCTTCAACAGGCTCTACAGAAGGATCTGCAGCAGATTCTGCAGCAGTCTCGGCTTGAGGTTCTGCAGCAGCAGTCTCCTGGCTTCCCTCACCCTGTGTATCTCCCTGTCCATCCTCCTGTGTGTCCTGGGGTGTATCACCCTGTGTTGCTTGGTGAAGGTCATCCTGTGACTCAGGTTGTGTCTCTCCCTCAGCTGGTGGGGCAGATCCCTCATCTTGTTCACCCTTTTCCTCATCTGCCTGGGAAGCTGGTGGTGGAGTTTCTTCAGTAGCCTGGTCAGTGTTATCTGAATGACAAAAATGATCCAGTTCAGAATTGTCATCAAATATACATTTTCGCTCTGATATCAAATATGGAAAAGAGCTTTTCTTGCACCAATGAAGTTTCGTTCCTATCATTCAAAAGGAAAAGAGAAGTAATTGAATCATGTATAATGTTATTTCTCCTCTCATCTAAACATGACACATACCCTCGGATGCTTGTCCTTCTGGTGAGGTGTTCTCCACAGGTGGTTCAACCACGTCTGTCTTCTCTGCATCTCCTTCCTGTTTACCAGTCCCCTCTGTATCTTTTGGGGCATCAGCCCCATCCTCTTGATTTACTTCAGCTTTTTCTGCATTTTCAGTGGCGGCTGTAAAGGGATAATAAAACAAAAACGTCTGTTAGTTTCTGTGGGCGCTAAAATAGATTTATCAATTTAAAAAAAATAAAACAAAACAAAACAAGGCAAACCAAAAAAAGAAAATGAATTTGGAGAGTAACACGGTATCTTTTAAACCTGAAGCAGAAAAATTGAGCGACAGCATTTTTTCAATACATCTACATTGTATTGTATTGATGTAGATTCTATGCCCTAGTATAAAGCTACATCTTTAGGACAAAGTCTTTGTGATTTATGATTCATCCTAGATTACTTAATTTATCAATATATAATAATTATCATGAAAAAATCTTTGTCATTACCTTGATTAGTTTTTTCTTCTTGCGCTGTCTCACTTGTTTCTTCTTGTGAATTAGACTCTTCCTGCTGCCCGTCGGTTGCAGCAGGTTCTGCAAAAAAAAAAACAAACAAACAAAAAAAAAACACATTAAAGCCTCTAACCAAAATAGCCAAACTCCTCTGATTAAAGTCCCAGACCGGACCGAGAAATGAAAACCAAAATTACATATAAAACGAAAGCTAATATTTCTTCCTAATACTAGGGATGTTGGACCAAAAATTGAAATGTCTTGTATCAAAACCAAAAAAATGATGTAGCTGAAAAGATGCATATTTATCAAAACTACAGGAAAAAAAATGGAACAAAAATATTAAACCATGTTTGAGTTACGATTTTTTGGAATATTTTATTTTGGGGGATATTCCTGAAGATTTCCCATTGACTTATACTGTGTAGCCACGGCACCGCTGGGTCTACAGTGAAAGTAATGTATTATTTGTTTTAATGTTAAATTATATATAATCAGTCATATCTCAAAGGATCTTCGATGCAAAGTGCAAATAATTTGTATGTGTTTTCATACATACAAGCTAAAGATCATTGAAAACAATACAAAACATTAAAAATACATATGATAAAGGCGTTACCATGGTAACAAAACAAAGAAAATAATAAGAAAATTCAGAAAAATGTAATTCTCGCCAGTAAAACCTTACTGTAAGATGGGAAACATCATAAAATGCATATATTATAGCAATTTGAAAACAGAACATTTAAAATGAAGTGACGATAAATGTTGCCATGGTGACAAAGCAAAGAAAATAATAGAAAATTTGGAAAAATGTGATTCTCGTCAGTTAAAAAAACAAAGAAAATAAGAAAATTTGGGAAAATGTAATTCTTGTCAGTTTTGCCCTTACAGGAGAAAAGAAACAATTTCATCTGGAGACCACATAGATGTCTGGAAGATAACCAGTGATTTCTGAGTACAGAATTCTTGGCTTAAATTGAAACTTCAGTTTCTGTCATAATTAAATAACAACAACACAAATATTGATTATATGTTGATGTAAAGTTGATGAAATCTGGCAGTGAAAGAAAATAAAACCCAAGCACTTTCCTAAATGAAAAATGTATTCACTTGTTTTCCTTTCCAACAAGAAAAATATGGTAAGACTGTCCATGAAATCTGTCGAATTTTCACGATCATACCGGCAAAATAACGTTTGTATATTATTTATTTGTATAAATACACAATTACTACGACATTGTACATCACGTGAGGTATTTATTTCATGTCATTTCCCTTGAAACAATATTATTCATGCATTTTCATCGTGGCAATTCATTTTGCCAAATATATTAAGGGAGTGCGTACGCTGAAGTACAGCCCGATTCCCGGAAGTTACAATGGAAATTTCCACTCGCAAGCACGTGGAAGGTGGCAAGACGATGACATCATGCTCTTCCGTCTTTTGTACTTTGCCCCGTAATTTTGTTTTCCACACAATCAACAAATCAACTTTGTTTTTAATGATAAATAACGAGTTATGAATTGAATAATGAAATCCTTAATCATGAAAAACTTACTCTGAACATTTGTAGTAGACAAAATAGACAGTTTGATTGCGGAAAGTAGTTTTTTAGCTGTAAAAACTTCGGTTGTGCCCATGCATCTCGCAAGGGTGCATGCCACGCTCGTACTCCGAGTAGACCGTGTGCGGCAGACCTCGATGTTGATGTTCATGACATGGGTCCATCGTATATTTGCGATCGCCTCGACCTGATCCCTCACGAATTCAACCAGATTTTTTTACCAAACTATAGTTTAAATATCAATAATTGATATGATATAATTTGCTTTTGCAAAAAAGTTGATTTTCATATGAAAAGATCGCTAGAATTGCGAACTATTTTTTTACGCTCATGTCTACATGACTTCGGGGGGTTGTGGACTAGCAACTGCGCATGGATACTGCTTCTAATTTATGAATGGCATATCAAATTTGGGCATTTCTGACGTCAGGATCAGGTCGAGGTTTTGTTGTCAACATGTGATGTTATTCCGAGAGGCGCATTTTAGCGGTGCCATGGCCGTCTCGATGCGGATCAAACACGTACAGTGCCCTAGTGACCGTATTGCAGCTCATATTTACTGCTCTATTTTGATGAATTTTTCGATTCTACTTGTGAAGAAAGTGATCCTAATATTGGAATATAGCTCTAAACTACGGTAATGTTAGTCAATCAGCTCTTTCATGCCCGTGATTATTTTTAATGATTTTTTTTTTTAGTGCATTTTTTTTTCAATCACGATCATGTTGGCCCACGCACACATTACGGGCTCGATTTCAGGGGCGCAGCACGAGCGTCTGACATCCCTACTAATACAACAATTCCCAATTTAAGCATTTTTATCTTCCATTTAGAAAGTTTTTCATTAAAAAGGTGATCGAACCTCAACCAGGCCATCCTCCCAAGTACTCGTAAAAGTACCCTATTATATAATGCGGCTGATGACGTCAAAGAAGTTTAAGGAATGCTGCTGCAGGCATGATAGGGTTTCGGCTTTAGAAAACACGTTTGTATTGCTATGTCAGAACAATAGACCACATGTGTGCTAGAATTCTATTGTTCTGACATAGCAATACAAACGTGTTTTCTAAAGGCGAAACCCAATCATGCCTGGCAGTAGCATTCCCTTAAACTTCTTGACGTCATCAGCCGCATTATATAATAGGGGTACTTTTACGAGTACTTGGGAGGGATGGCCTGGTTGAGGTTCGATCATCTTTTTATGAATACTGTTATGAAAATTTAAATTATTTTGGGGGTATTTATGTTATACGCCTACTTAGCTTTCAATCGATGTAAGGTTGTATTTACTCCGTCAACGGTCTTTAAAGGTAGCAAGAAGGAAAAGGAAAAATAAGAAATAGACCAACACATTGTGGTCCTCTAACCTCAATCAATTCTGAGTTTGATTGGTGAACTGTGAATACAATTTCCTTCATGTTCAAGGCCTAACTTAGCCTTGCCCTTAGCTTGGGTCTGACAAAATCAGTCTGTTGGCAATATTTTAGTACCGGTATTTCAACTATTTTTTTACCATGTTTTTATCCAAATGAACTGGATCAAGCGAGGTGATATTTTAGAATGATACTTTGGCTATGTTTATTTCAGAAAAGTATTTGGTAGACCGATTCAATAGTGATTCAAATTATTCTAATATTTAGGCCTAGCCAAGCAGTAGGGGAAGACCCTCAGTATTCGGTCCCTTAAGGGGAAATCGGCGATAATATAAAAACTTACCTCCTTTAACTGACGATCCACCCACCAGAAGAACAAAAAAATTCTGCTCTGAAAGATTATCAAAATCATTTAAAATATTTAACTATGGTTAAACAAAATTGCTGATTGAAGGAGATGTTTTCCGCCCGGTAAATGGTTTTTGCGGCAAGTGTTCGGTCACACGTTGTTTCCCTAGGCTATGCGATTTGATCGCGCAGACTGAAAAACCCGCGATGCGAAGCGTCACAGCACAAAACCTGATGATGTGTATGCGCCGCACTCAATGTCTCGGTGATACCGAAGAGTGGCTAGCGCCTCCTCTAGACAAGGGTGGTGTGTTTTTTGAGTATTGCAAAACATGTGGGGCAAGATGAAAAAATTCGCTGCGACCGATGAATAAGTGGAAGTTTCCCGTCATTTTTATACCAAATTCATGGTAGCAGCGCACAGCATTACTTCACAACGCAACCCAGAAGAGCGGCCAACCCGTTAGCGTTTTCGCTAAGAAACGCAAAAGTGGAAATATCTCTGTGATGACGTCCAATTCAGAGTAAGTTTGCAATCTCGTTTTTATATTTTGATTGTGTGATTTTTGGTGGTGTGTTTGATGAATTGTTTTGTGAGAGTTTGGAGGCTGATGTGTTTGTGATCTTTTTGTGACAGCTGTTGAAGGAGCTGAAAATACCGGGACGCAACCAGGTACTAGGCGCGCTACCATATAGGACTACCCAGTTGTTGGATGTCAGGACACTCAATTTGTACCACCAGTCAGAAATTGTTTAAAATCGAGTCTGTTTAGTTTTATTTGTAATTTTTAGCACAAAATTTTAGAAAATAGTCTACTTAGGAGAACAACTAGTGAATGATGATGATAAGAAGTATTCAATATTTATTTTTGGCTTAATCCTCAGACGAAAAACCAAGCTTCAATTTTGAAGAAGTGTACGGACATCTACGCTAGCAGCAAAGCTAGTGTCGGCACTGTGGCAAAAATTTTGCGTAGAGACTGAATGCATTCCAAACCAATTTTGCCAGAGTCGGCGAAAAATCGGGAGCCTTTTTTATTTTCATGAAGGCTTCAATTTAGAGTCAATATCTTTTGCAAAAAGAAGAAAATTCATGGGGAAAAACCAATGGACCAAGATGAAAAACCTGCCACCCTTAGTCCCATTTTCACTACTAGATTCTAGGTCAATACTTTGTATTGTCTATTGACTTAGTAAACCTACGACGAGTGCGGACAACCAACCCCCCATGCCGTGCGTGCTTGGCTGGCTACCGCACAAAAAGATTAATAATTGAGCTCTTTTACAATTAATTACGGAATGTGAAGCTAAACTTCATTTATTTTTTAGATATTTGTATTGCAATAATAGTTTAAACATTCGGCTGCAGACCGCCGTCCTCGGCGTCCCTGCATCTGCACTCTGCAGTGCAGTCAGCAGCACCCAGTCAGCAATGCCACCTTTCCTGGCCCTCCCTCCCCCGCCAATCCCGGCCCGTAATCTAACCACATCTCGGTAACCGATCAATTCCTGCAGAAAAACACAGGTGACTTATTTGCCTCTGAAATACACATTAGAAACTACAATTACTAATGAACTGCATCAAAACCGCCACTTAAATCATAATTCATATGTATGGTGGCAGGAAATTCATAAATTATTATAATGAATGGGGAGAAAATGCTATTAAAGTGCATTATTTACCTGGATTCGCCTGTTGCTCGCCGTCCATTTTGGAGTTACCCGTTGCCAAGGTTGCCACTGCGCAGGCGCGCAGGGCAAATGTCCACAACGTTGCCGCCCTCTTTTGATAATAAGCTATATAGTTATTGGTTTCACTCGAGGTGGATCCACCTCTACTGTCTTACCCAGGGAGCAATTAGGGTGGACCTGACATGTCGAGATATAAAAAGTAGTCCTATCTAGGATGGTTGTATGGACCCTAACCAACATCGCTAGGGCGGACTACTCTTCAGATCAGCTGCAGGAGGGTCCCTACAGGTGGGGGCGTCCAAAATAGCCGCCCCTTTTACAAAAATTAGCCTTCTGAACAAAAATATTTGAAGCAGAGTTTCAAATACATTGAATTTGGTATCAAATTAAAGATAACAACATTTTCTACAATTTGGTACTATTTTCAATAAGAATCATATTCAGTAAAGGTAAAATTTTAAGCGTTAAACTTGATTTTTCTCATTTTTTTCAAAAAATAAATTTTTATCTATTTATTGTTTTACCTCTTGTAATAATCATGTCAAGACCTAAAGCGCGAAACTTTTCAAAAATGTGCCCCAATCTATGGACAAGAGTATGTGAAAATGAAAAAGCAATTCTCTTTTCCAATAAAAAGATATAACGCTATAAAGTGACCTCCGCAATATACGGGAAAACGACGTTTTTGCCCCATTTATATGGTAAACCCATACACGTGTAATACCCTATTGCTGTCATGACGAACGCAGTACGTTTGAAGACAGTATACCCCCTTCTTGCAACTCTATTAGTTCTCTTTTCCAAGTGTGACCAGGGACGTGAGAGGAGACCCTGGTGTGACAAACACCTCACCCAGATATCTATCTAAAAAACATCTGTTTCTTGACCTCGGTCCAAACAGTGGTCACCCAAGGTCACAGCTGGGTGCCAACATTGTTTACATTAAACGATCAAAATGTCTGTATCGCTACATTTTTATTATTTTTTTATTCTTGTACTTTCCTTATTCCGAGGTCGATTTTCTTCGTTTGAAATTGAAAACGAATTAACATTTGATTTCTAAATATAATATGCCTGTGAAAACTTGAAATATATCAAATACAATCACTTTATTTTTAAGGGCCTACTCATAGGCAGAGCTACTATTACGTAACATCCCAGCTGTTGTTTATCTTTTACCCCTGGCTCAACGCTCAAGCTGGCCTGTGGAGTTGCAAAGTTTGATAACAGGGATTATCTGGCCATGCAGGGCCAATAGTGATTGGAAATAGTTTCAAACGAGGATTTTTTTATAAGGGGGTCCGACACCTGAGCTCAGCTCTCGAACTGGGGGTAGGCTTGCAAACGAGGGATTGACGTAATGGTGCGCCCATGTGTATTGCACGGCATGATCTAACAATTATTACATGAATATGCAAGTTTCCATAAAGGTTAATAAAGAATGGACTTCTCGACCAATCTTTTGTGAAGGGGAATGGAATGGGGGGGGGCATGAACACGGGACCAATTTTCGGGCGGCAAAGGGCCTCGGAGCCAGGGGTGGGGCTGGGGGCTGCACCCCACTTTTGTAGGTAAACGTGTACAAAACGCGAAAATGGCCATAGATTTTTGATTTTTAGCCTGTTAAGCCCCCGCCCTCCATTTCGGCTTAGCCCCTCCACTTTCAAAAACGCTCCCGGCCCCTGCCCCCTCCCCCAATATGTGTACCTGATTGGATGTGCATTTTTTATATAGAAGTTTTTCTTACAGGCTGTGATCAAACAGATTTTGGAGTAAAATAAGACTTCAAACCAGAGCAAAATGATGTGGCTGAAGCTTAATAAGAGTAATAATAATAATAATAATAATAATAATAATAATAATAATAATAATAATAATAATAATAATAATAATAATAATAATAATAAAAATAATAATAATAGTATTTTTTTCGTGAAAAAAACGGGATTTCCTGAAAAGGAAATTATTTGGAAATATAAAATACTCTGTTTGGTATACAATGGTAAGATAAATCGCTGGTTTTCCTGAATAGCTTATATGGGATGGTTGTATAGACCCAAACCAATATTCTTCGGATTGTTTCGATAGGCCAGCTGAAGTAGGGTGCCTACAAGCGAAACTGGGGAGGGGCAGGTTGTTCAGTGCACCCCACTTTTTCAGGCATCACAAACATGACAAATGTACCTCTTTCAATAGTAATAGAGTGCCCCCTTTTTCTCAATTAATAGTGCTCCTTTTTTCTAAACAAAACCTTGTGAAATTGTAAAAATCTAAAAAGAGTACTTTTTTATGTATTTTCAACCCCCAAATTTTCCTCAACCTCGTATTAAAAGGCCACAAGCATCATGGTTGAATCAAACAAACTTCCGCCTGCTGCTATGCTAGAGACAAATATATTTCAAGTGTGTTGTCGACAATTGAAATCAACAGTGTCGTCCTGAGAGGGCTCGGATAGGGGGGGGGGGGAGGGTATACAGTCGCGGATCCACGGGAAGCCCCTGGCTGAAAGTACCCACTACTTTCAAATTTGATCCTCAACATCCCGATTGCTAAATTCATGTACTTCACTCATAATTGCAGTAATGCAGGTTAATTATAATAATGGCGAACCTATTCAAAGAAAAATATGAAAAAGGGGTCTCCTAATTCTATGTCGAACCTTTCTTTCCCCTCCGTCAAAAAAGGAACTTATTTTAGCTTTGCAACCTATTCATCTGGGCCGAATTTCCAAACCCTTATAGCAGAATGATTGAATAATTGATTGTATAAAATAATATCACATAATTAGCTCATAAGTCTATGAGGTGACGTACTCCAGGCTATTGTATTTAAAGAAAAGATCAACGATATAAAAATAATAATAATAATAACAACAATAACAATAATAGTGGCATAATAATAATAGTGGATACTTCTATAGTGCACAGGTCCACCTTTTCGGCGCAAAGTGGGCCCTGTTTGTAGATCACCTCAACATGTTGAGTGATAAATCCATCATAATATTAGGTTGTTAGATTTACCCTTATATTATAAATTTTGTAATCCAAAATTAGTTTGATCACAGCCTGTAAGAAAATCTTCTGGGGGAGAGGGCAGGGCCCGGTGAGCGTTTTTGAAAATGGAGGGGCTGAGTCGAAGTTGGTGGGGGGGGGG